>JAKZAP010000021.1:10340923-10541072 GCA_023053575.1 Branchinecta lynchi | reverse complement strand
TGCCATATGAGCTTACAGGCCTTGTTGATTTTTACACAAAAATGCGACGAGAGAAGTGCGACTTGGGGGGGGGGGGGTAAACTGATTTAACGACACTTAAAATTGTTTATAATTGTAACATTGTTTGAATAAATGTTTCAAAGTCAGCTTGGGCTTTTTTTTTTTTTTTTAATTTATAATTGTATCTATTCATTGCAGGGGTGATCCTGACAAGTGCGACAATTTTGGCAACACTGCCCTCCACTTCGCAACGGCAAAAGGACATATGCAGTGCGTTACTTTTCTAGTCAATTTCGGCGTAAATATTTGGTCTCAGGATGTCGATGGACATACTCCGAAAGGTACGAGGTCTTTCTCCCTCGATATTGAGTGTACACCAGGTTCGCTCGAATCAGCAAGCTTTTTCGGGGATTTCTTGCGGTCTCAACCAGACCAATTAACACTGGGAAGTAGCACCAACTGCCAAGACTTGACAAAATTGACACACTCAAATAGCAGCGACACTAGCACCAATAGCGATAGTGAACGTCTCTGAGACTCGATCAATCGTGCACCAGCGCTGGCTCCAATAACTCCATATTCTGAACAAAGCACAAAAAAGATGAAACCTTCAGTGTTTCTTCCATGGGTGCAGATCGCATATTAGCTGTACTAAATATTTATAAACCCGCAAGTTTGTCTCGGTTTAAATGCCGCAAGCGTAGCGGGCGGCGCTATGAGGATGGCCCGTTTGCAAAGCATAGGTCTTGGTGCTACTCAAAGACAATAATAGTGGGAAAGACCGGCGACTTCGCTAACATCGGGTCTCTGAAAATCGATTGGAACGCCACCTAGCGTTTGGACTTTTTCCAATTTCCAGCGGCAGATGATTAATATAATGAAAGCAAGAGGGCGTGAGAACGCAATGTCTGTCAACATTAAGTGATTCGAAATCGTGAATCCAACATTTTTCCATAAAAAAGCGATTTATTCTTTTCCTTCTTGCTTTTTATTCCAATTAAAGAGGAAATCTGAATGGAGAAAGAATGCTCATCATAAACAAAACGTGCTTTGATGATGATTCTGCGGAAAGCGATGGAAGAAATTGTCAACAGAGCGATTTTTTAACGAAGTAACATTTGCTAAACGGCGCTGATTGTTGTGACTCATGGGGCTTACGGGAGTTTCCGGTCTTTCGCACTTTTACTGTCTTTGATGCTACTCACTAGAGTTATTTGCTCTGGTCTCAACACACGATCAGGATTTTCCGGCCGGATTTCGTGCACTTTCATCAACAAGTTGAAAAAATGTCAACTTGTCCATACGGAAGCGACGATTGCGCCGCAGATCCGGGCAGGAATTCCAGTCCAGGAGCTCCCGATCCTAATCGTGTGTTCGCACTATCTTCGTACCGAAGGAGTGGCAAACCAAGATACAAGTTTGGAAACATCCGATCGCCTTCTTTTCTGGAGATTTTGGCCACCAAAATCTAACATAACCTACAAGATTGTTCGTCCCAGATCCCAGATTGTTCTTCCTTGAATTTTTTTCGAAGCCAAGCACTGGCTCGACTGGGTGCTGGAAGATGTTCCAGAACAAAAAAAGTTTAACTGAAAAGCCAACTTATTTTTGTATCATCTAATCGAATCCGTTGCTTTATTTGGATCATGTAAAGGAATTTTTTGTATGCTTCAGTATGACATTCAGAATATCTACAGCCGGCCTCAACGCAAGATTCTACTATGACGCGGAAAATTTCAGTCTCAACATAAACGCTGGTTTTCAGCGTTCAGCTGAACTAGGTGTTCACTGCTCTGGCACGAACACTTATTTCTCGTAAATCTTTTCCGCAAGCCATACCACAGGAACAAACGAATGGAGGTACCACAGATCCGAGAGGGAAATCCCACTATATGAAAGTCAAGTATTCGTGAATAGTGAAGAAACGGAGTAACGAATTTTTATTGGATTTTCACGCCTCTTTAAGTGAACGAGTAATAGGCAACTAGATTGTGCTTTCTCAGCCCTTTTCAGTTAATCTTTAAAAGACCCCTCGCACTATTTACTCTTCAACTTACAGTATTTTAAAACGTTTGAATACCTTAAATCTAGGCTGTGCTTTTTCAACAGATACCACGGTTTTTGGCTGTTTTAAGCCTCACCGAGACCCGTTGACTCATAGCGAAAACAGGGCAACAATCTACATAACCGGTTTTTCTGATGGAAAAATTTCTCGCAGACAACCGTCGGCAGCGTGATACACATCGAAGGTAGCAAAACACTGCAAGTGAGAAAATCAGCGTGTTTTATTTAGAGGGGTTAGAATTTACCGTACGAAAATGGGGTCTCCGTGCTTAGAAATATATGGAGTGATTATGGAAGTAGGTTGCGTTAGTATTCTAGATAAGACAGGTCCTTTAAATGTGTGACACTTGTAGTAAGAACTTTTCTCCTAAAATAGCGCAGCCTGGAACAATGTACTTACTATCGTACCTGCGCCGTCTAGCAGAAACCGAGAAAACTTATAAATATAGAAAATACCGCTAATGTTTCGTAGATGACATGATAAGTAGTGACGTGAAAGCGGATGAACTAAATAACTTCATATGACCTCTTGCGACAGACAACAGAATGATGCGCGGTTTCAACAGACAATGCGTAACAGCTAACACTTCGGATGTTGTCTGTTGTGTTTGAAAATGTTATGTATAACAAGCGTTGCCATCAGGAAGAGCCAAAAAATCGCCAAAAAGTATCTGCTGAATTTTCTGACATCATGAGTACATGACGACAAGCAAAAAAGTCAGTAGATACTTTTTTGGCTGTTTTTTGCTCTTCCTGGCAATGCTTGTTCTCCATAACAGTTCACGTATAATGTTTTCCAACACAATAGAGAACATCCCAAGTATAGTATCTGTAACGCACTGTCTGTTGAAATCGTGCATCCTTCTATTGTCTGTTATCAAATCAAAATCAAATCGCTTAATTCTCCACAATAGCATACAGCTAGCCTCGGATTGTCAACATTACAACGGATTAAAATCATAATACAATACGTTCAAAGATTTGTCGAGTTAAAATGCTTAATAAAATAAGGGACAAATGAACTCAGGTACCTCTCGGATGATTTCGTTGACGGGGGCTTAAGTTTTTGAAGACCCAATGAAACTATATGAAACTTCTGACAGTGCACCCAGTATTTAGTAATATTTTCAAGCACCTCGGATTGTCAACATTACAACGGATTAAAATCATAATACAATACGTTCAAAGATTTGTCGAGTTAAAATGCTGAATAAAATAAGGGACAAATGAACTCAGGTACCTCTCGGATGATTTCGTTGACGGGGGCTTAAGTTTTTGAAGACCCAATGAAACTTTATGAAACTTCTGGCAGTGCACCCAGTATTTAGTAATATTTTCAAGCACCTTTTTGACCCCAAGACATAAGCGAGGGGAAACCTGTGACTTCAAAAAGTTGTCCGTCCGTCAAGTCTGCCCGTTCCGTCCGTCCGTTAGCACGATAACTTTCTTAGCGGTTAGGAAATGTTGTTCAAATATGGTATTAATTGGATCAAAGTATAGGAGTAGTTCAGGAGGAAAGGGTTTAAATTAAGGGGCTAATTAGACAGTCGTTTTAAAAGTAAGGAGACATGCTAAATGCCTGGATCCATATCTGAACTTATCTTCTTGCCGGACAACTAGTTCATCCGGAATCCGGCCAAAGCCTTAAGCCGGAAGAACCGGAATACAAAAATCGGAAGAGGTTTCAAAATTTGAGATTGGGCTGAGGGGTAAGGGAACATTTTGAATCTGCTTTTGAACGTAATTTTCTTGCAAGACAAGTAGTTCATCCGGAATCCGGCCAAAGCCTTAAGCCGGAAGAACCGGAATACAAAAATCGGAAGAGGTTTCAAAATTTGAGATTGGGCTGAGGGGTAAGGGAACATTTTGAATCTGCTTTTGAACGTAATTTTCTTGCAAGACAAGTAGTTCATCCGGAATCCGGCCAAAGCCTTAAGCCGGAAGAACCGGAATACAAAAATCGGAAGAGGTTTCGAGATTTGAGATTGGGCTGAGGGGTAAGGGAACATTTTGAATCTGCTTTTGAACGTAATTTTCTTGCAAGACAAGTAGTTCATCCGGAATCCGGCCAAAGCCTTAAGCCGGAAGAACCGGAATACAAAAATCGGAAGAGGTTTCGAGATTTGAGATTGGGCTGAGGGGTAAGGGAACATTTTGAATCTGCTTTTGAACGTAATTTTCTTGCAAGACAAGTAGTTCATCCGGAATCCGGCCAAAGCCTTTAGCCGGAAGAACCGGAATACAAAAATCGGAAGAGGTTTCGAGCTTTGAGATTGGGCTGAGGGGTAAGGGAACATTTTGAATCTGCTTTTGAACGTAATTTTCTTGCAAGACAAGTAGTTCATCCGGAATCCGGCCAAAGCCTTAAGCCGGAAGAACCGGAATAAAAAAATCGGAAGAGGTTTCGAGATTTGAGATTGGGCTGAGGGGTAAGGGAACATTTTGAATCTACTTTTGAACGTAATTTTCTTGCAAGACAAGTAGTTCATCCGGAATCCGGCCAAAGCCTTAAGCCGGAAGAACCGGAATACAAAAATCGGAAGAGGTTTCGAGATTTGAGATTGGGCTGAGGGGTAAGGGAACATTTTGAATCTGCTTTTGAACGTAATTTTCCTGCAAGACAAGTAGTTCATCCGGAATCCGGCCAAAGCCTTAAGCCGGAAGAACCGGAATACAAAAATCGGAAGAGGTTTCGAGATTTGAGATTGGGCTGAGGGGTAAGGGAACATTTTGAATCTGGTTTTGAACGTAATTTTCTTGCAAGACAAGTAGTTCATCCGGAATCCGGCCAAAGCCTTAAGCCGGAAGAACCGGAATACAAAAATCGGAAGAGGTTTCGAGATTTGAGATTGGGCTGAGGGGTAAGGGAACATTTTGAATCTGCTTTTGAACGTAATTTTCTTGCAAGACAAGTAGTTCATCCGGAATCCGGCCAAAGCCTTAAGCCGGAAGAACCGGAATACAAAAATCGGAAGAGGTTTCGAGATTTGAGATTGGGCTGAGGGGTAAGGGAACATTTTGAATCTGCTTTTGAACGTAATTTTCTTGCAAGACAAGTAGTTCATCCGGAATCCGGCCAAAGCCTTAAGCCGGAAGAACCGGAATACAAAAATCGGAAGAGGTTTCGAGATTTGAGATTGGGCTGAGGGGTAAGGGAACATTTTGAATCTGCTTTTGAACGTAATTTTCTTGCAAGACAAGTAGTTCATCCGGAATCAGGCTGTAAATTTGGTATAAATTAAAGTTTGTTTTTGAAGTCGATTGGAAATTCCATTCAGGAGGAAAAATATATGTTACATACGTATATGAACTTAATTTTTTTCAACAGAAAGAGAATTTGTCATAATTCCTGCAACCCAGAAATATGATAGCAGTGGAAGTTAATTCTTGGAATAGAACCTAAATTTTAGGGCAATAACGCGCACTAAACCCAAACATGTTCAGCTATATCAGCGAAACCTTTATCCCTAATTCGTCGAACAGCACTTTTCCTATTTGTCCTTTTCTAATAAATCTCTGTCAGGTTGTTCCTGTCGGTATAAAGATAAGAAGGCTGAACCGCTGAACCCATCCATCTGCTGTATTTGCTGCCAGGTAAATGGTACGATTAAAATAGGAGATTCCGGAAGGAACAAAAATTCCTCTGATCAAGTATAAGGTGGTGTACATTAAAAGAACTTCATGGGTCAAGATTTTCTACCAACATTGGTATTCCGGTCGTATTATGACCACAGTCTGGGGAATCTGAGATTGGAACCAATAACATGTTTATGGGATCTGGCGAAGACAAGTAATCTGCAAGACCCGATTCCCTGGATGAGCAAGTCCATTATATTACCTTTTGGGATCCCATCGAAACCTTTCGTCTTGTTAACCAAGTCTTTTAAACACGTCCACTGTGATCCACTACACTGTCAGAAGTTTGCAACAACAACACAAGGATGCGCAGTTTCAACAGATAACACTTAGGATGTTAGTTATTCTGATTTTCAAACATTACGCACGCTGCGCCCCTAGTTTTCCGTGAATTGACGTCCCTGGGGGTGGGGGTAGGGGTGGGACATCCGTCCCATTTGTATAAGGGGATAGAAGTTTTCCATATACTTTGTGTTGTTTTATGGACAATGGCCGTTCGTGGTTTTCATTTATACAGATATACACGTACACCGTTCTCTCGTTTAAAAGCAGGCTTCTGCACGTTTTGTATTTTTCGACAGTCGTGCTGGGCCATTCACGTGCAAATATACATGTATGCTACATCGTCTGGTCATTTTAGAGCTTGCAGCTATGAATGGTCGCGACGACATTCTCAACTATCTAGACGAATTCATCGCACGACAGGACAAGAAAACAGCAAAAAGTCAAAAAGAAAAGGCGACGAAAGACAGAGAAAAAGTGATGAAGAACTTCGCTAAAGTACACAAGAAGGCGCAGGAGGAGGCACAGAAAGAACAGAAGAGATTAGGAGAAGTAAGTCCATTTTCCAGCTTGAGCCTGAAGAAGACCCTTGCCAAGAAGGGCCGAAATATAGCTCTAATAAAATGTAAATAACTTATCCGTTTAGCACCAAATAGAGCGGCTTTCCTCCGACAAAACCTAGTATCTACAAAAAATCGAATTTTAGTTAGGAGTAGATCCCACCTATAATCAGACCAGGAGGAATTTAATGGTGAAATCAGAATTTTTATACGAGGCTTATTTCTTAGATCTCACCAAGTATCTACACAAGGTCTCAACTTTGTTTTCGGGCTTTACCAAGTATGTAGCCTACATACTACAAATTTGCTTTTTTTTCAAAACCTAGTATCTGACAAACCTACGCTCCACCAGCAACAAAGTCACCAGCATCATCACTTTATTTTTTACAAAACTACGAACGTGTCCGAAAGCTTTTTGGTGCTGTAAATGATGCATTAATGCTGCATTTTCTTTCTTTTTCTTGTCCGAAAGCTGTTACCTTGTTTTCTTCTCTGACACTTCTAGAATACCAAATTTTAAGTCAGGAAGAAGAAGAAGAAAAAAGAATTAGCTGTATAAAGCCGACAAAATGGATGAGTTATTGATATTCAACCTTCTTATCTTTCCTTTCTTCGTTGGCCATGATCGCCAGTTCGCTTATAATTTGGAATGTTTGCCGTTGTTTGTCAGTTGTGTTTTTGAATATGTTATGTTTTCCCCCGAAAACACTGAGAGAATCGCCGTACTCCCCAGCTTCTTCTTGAAAATTCAGCATAAAATTTAGCATTCTTGTTTAATTTTTCGATGAATTTTATGCTGAATTAATGCTGCATTAATTGAGCGAAAATTTAAGTCCGAAAGCGAAATGCTACATAAAATGCTGAATTAATTCAGCATTTTCGTTCGTTTCGGAGCTTTCGGACAGCTTCTACATTAGTGTGCTGAATATATACGAAAAAAGAAGAAGCTTTAAAAAACAACGTTTTCGCTTTTTTCTCGGAAGCTACTCAGGCGCAGATACTAGATTTTGTCGGATGACAGCCGAATGTTCATCAATCCCATGGGGGGGGGGGGACAAACGGAAATTTAACCATGGAAATAAGGAAAGAAAACTGAATTCTCCATGTCCCAGCTCAGAGCCACATGCGGTTTCTTCCTATTAGTCCCCTAGTAATAATCACCATCATCAACATTTGCCTAATTACCGTCTTCACTGGCAATCGTAATCTATCGAACACCGTCATAGCCGCCATTTTGGCGAATTTGCTTTTGTCGCAAGTCTAGTTCCGTTATCGTAAGACCGATCGCAACGGAATCGAAAAGTAGAAACTACAAGGGCTTATCCACTCTTGATTTTATTGTACAGCAGGTGTTTGGTCGGTGCCGGTACCGGCTAACACCAGCTGGCACCGGTTAGCACGTGTTAAAACATTAAAATAAGCATTTTTAGAAGCGTTTGAAAGATGAATCGTCTAATTTATGGCCATCCTCCAATTTCGATCACTGCCCTGAAAGGGTGTGAAGCAGGCGCCGAGGAGTGGTAATCCCTCGAGAAACTGTTTCTACTTTCAGCCAATCAGGGGGAGCTTTAGCAAATGTATGCTGTGTAAATCAAAAATAATTTTCTTCAGTCTGAATTCTGGGCAATCCTGGCGCGTTGTAGCAGAATGTACCTAAGGGCTGTATCCAGAGGAGGGGGGGATTAGGGGGTACGAACTCCCTCCGAAACATACAAAAATGGTCGTTTAATAGGCTATAGGCTTGAACCTCTGATCTATATTTTGTTTGTAGTTTTCGACATGGACACGCGCCCCTCCGAAATAAATTCCTGAATACGGTCTGATGAACCCACATTGCTTGTTTGTGAATGGAGAATAAGGAACATAACTTCATACCATTTACATTCCCCTTGAGCGTGTTCCATCCTACTTACCGTAGTTACTACGCATGACGTCATGAATTCTGGCTTTTTGCCGTCTAGGCTGGAACGGCTTTTCTATTTCCCAGCAGAATATCATGTCACGGGCGAATCCGACCAATCACGTTACAGAGATCCGTAGTTACTACGCTCCCGAGCGTGGTAAGCAAATAGTTACTATTAGTTACTATTTCGAGAAGGTTGGAACGGTCAGCGTAGTAGCTTTTGGTGAGGTTGGAACGGAAACAGTAATAGTTACTATTTGTAGAAGGGTGGAACACGCCCCTTGTCTTACTATCCCTCAATACGGGGAATGTCGCTTCAGAAGACTGTCGACCGAGGTGTGGTTTCGCTTTTGGCCGAATACTCTTGATGACTAACTCTTCTTGCCGCAAAATCGCCCTGTACCTAGCGGAAGAGCCGGAAGAGGTATCACAGGATTGAATTGTTGAGTTTGAGTCCTTAGTGCTGCGTTTTCTCGTTCTTCCGTTTCGGACTTAGTCATATATAGCGTTCCACCCTTCTACCAATAGTAACTATTAGTTACTATTTCCGTTCCAACTCACCAAAAGTTACTACGCTGACCGTTCCAACCTTCTCGAAATAGTAACTATTTGCTTACCACGGTCGGGAGCGTAGTAAGCGTATTATCGTAAGCACGGATCTCTGTAAATGATTGGTCGGTCCCCGTGGCATGATATTCTGCTGGAAAATAGAAAAATCGTTCCAGCCTTGACGGCAAAAAGACAGAATTCGTGACGTCATGCGTAGTAACTACGGTAAGTAGGATGGAACACGCTCATAGAGTATACGATACAGTCGTGACGTCATGTAACTGAGGAGTTAACATAGGATTTGATTGTCTCTAGAACGGTTTGTAAATGTAAACACGTCCGGCGCCTCACTGACCGCTCGGCTATATTTATATATAAATTAAAATATACATTCAACGATAGTAAAAGATTACAAAATTTTTTGTTCAGAGGTAAATAAATTTAATAGTTGTGAAGTCGGGATTGTATGGAATCCTGTACAGATTTAAACGGGACCCTCGACCGAGGTTGTTTACCTACTTGTACTTACTTACTTTGTGTACTTACGGTTGTGTAGATAGTATACGTAAAGGGATTTAAAACTATGGAAGAGTACGTTCGTATCATTTTTGTTGCATGATGGCCGTATGGATTTAATGTAAAAAAAAGAAATAATCCAAATTCATTGCCTACGTACTTTTTGGATGTGTTAAATTATTTTATAAACAGTGAACTGAAGGATAAAATGCTCCTCAGCCGGGATTTGAACCTAGGACCCTCCGCTTACAAGGTGACGTCACTTTACCAATCGAGATACCGAGGGATTCCCCTTCTAACAATAGTAACTATTAGTTACTATTTTCAATCCAGCCTCGTGAAAAGTTACTACGCTGACAGTTCCAGCCTTCTCGAAATATACACTAATAGTAACTGCTTGCTTACCACGCGTAGTAAGAGTGGTAACTACTAATCTCTTTGATCTGGTTGTAGCCTGTGGTCTGTGGTCCGATTAGCCGATTAGCGTCATCATTGTTGTTGTTATATTTATTCACTCTACGTTTGATGACATTTTATCTTGATACAGTTCTTTTTGTTGACAAAAAATCGAAAATTCGGCTAGTCCGTGAATGGTTTGAAAATAAACTGAATTGAATGTAATTGAATGGTACGATATTTTGCTGAAAATAGAAGACTGTGCTCTAGCCTCGACGCCAAGAAGCTAGAATCCATGACATCAACTCGCTCATGGTTCGGAAACCACTAGGTAGTCAGGTCATCTCTATGCACTGACCTATTGATCTATCCATCATCGGGATCTACTAAAAAAAAGGCACGGCATGGCAGGGCACGGTGGAAGAGGCACGAACAATAAAAAGAGATTAGGAAGTAGTAAAAGTAGACAAGTAAGTGAGAGTTCGTAACTCCGGAGGCTAAAAGAAGGCCAAGAACATTGTTCCTGTTCCTCACTCTGGAGCCAGAAAGGGCCGTTTTAGTTTTCGTGCCTCTTTTTAGTACTCATGCCTCTACACTATGTCGTGTCTGCCATGCCTCTTTTTAGTCGATCCCTCTATCATCGCATAAATTCAAATCCAAATATGTTATTGACCTCCAAGATCGGAGAGTATAAAATGAAATAAATACAAACAAATTGGCCCAACATTACTACAAAAAATAATCTGGTCAAATAATCTATTTATCTATCCATATGTCATTTCTAGATCCGAAAGAAAATGGATACAGCTCAACACGAGGATATGGGTCCTTTGCCTGCCGGGCGACCTTCAGTAGCTGCCTTGACAATGCGCCGCGACTCGCGGCAGATATACGGCGCCACCCCCAAATTTTCAGAACTCGTCAACTCAGACCGACTTGGTGCGAAGAAGCCAATGAGCAGTGTGTTCAAAAAGGTACAGAATTCCAAAGAATCTGTTCTTTCTATTTTTTTTTGCTAAGACAAGAACCGTTAGCTCATGCGACACTCGCGGCAGATATACGGCGCCACCCCCAAATTTTCAGAACTAGTCAACTCAGACCGAAATGGTGCGAAGAAGCCAATGAGTAGTGTGTTCAAAAAGGTACAGAATTCCAAAGCATCCGTTCTTTCAATTTTTTTGTCAAGACAAGAACCGTGAGCTCATACGGCACTCGCGGCTGATATACAGCGACTTGTCAACTCATACCCAGTCCACTCATACTGATACGGTGAGAAGAAGCCAAAGAGCAGCATGTTCAGAAAGGTACAGAATTCCTAAAAAACATTCTTTCCAGTTTTTCTTTATTTTTTGTCTCAAATAATAGTTGCGTTTCTTATCCCAATTCTCCTCTTGATTCTCCTTTCAATTCACCTATTTCGCGTTTATTGACTGTTGAGATCGAGCCAACTCTCCTCTTCTTCTTTTTACGTCAGAATCGAGAACGGTGAAAGCTTTGCAATTCTACAGAATCCAGAAGTTTATTTCGATAGTCACTTCCCGATTCTCGTTCTCCGTTTTCCTTCCTGATTGGTCAATAAAGGGCGGAAGATTAGTCCGTATAAACAGGTAGCCTATTAACCGGTGGCTAAATTGGTGGGGCTTTTTCAAAAGGGAGAACTGAGAAGCGAGAAGACCAAGGTATTTTTTTTTCTTCTGAATTTTCGGTTCTCAGTCTTCCCTTCTTAATCCTCCATTCTCATACAAATGAGCGGTTTTGCTCACTTCTTCACTGTCGCTTTTGATAACAAGACCAAAGGTTTCGACGGGATACCAAAAATGTAACATTTGATCCAGACAACTGGGTCTTGTAGATATCCGGTCTGCGCCATATTCCTTGAAAATTTCTGCTGTTAAAATTTAGAAACAGATTAAGGTCAATTGCTAATCATCTGAGAAAACTAAGTTTAGATTTGGATTCACCATGTGGGTTTATCCCTAAACGTCTCTACTTTGACGAAACTGATCACATCCTGCCTTACTATTCTGACAAATTTCCAGTTTCGGCCGGATTCCCTGTGAACTACAGTAGAGGTATGCTTATTTGAACACTTTTAACTGTTCAACTACCTTGGCTTTCTTACTTGCATATAAAAAAGTAAAATGGAAAAGAAAAATAACAAACTTGATATCAGCTAACAGCCAACTATTTCAGGGTATCCTGGCACAAACTTGAAGCAGAAATTCAATTAAATTTCTTTGATTTTGAATTTATTAAAAAGGTCCTTCCTCTTTTGAAGGCATCTGACGGTTCGGACCGCCATCTTCTCCATTGAAGGTGCGTTCCTCCCGGCAAACTTTTCTAATTATAAAAAACAAAACAGAGGTGTCAGCTGAGTCACTTTCATAGGTGAATGGTGAATTAGCAAACTATTCAAAAAGTGACAAAAGCGTGAGTGATTATTACTAGTATTTATAGGAAAAAATGCCTGGTTTGGGTTTTAGTTTTGTCTTCGGCGATCGTTCAATGTTAGCAAACGTTCACACAAGCATACCTCTACTGTACTTGTTCGACAGAAACCTGAAGCTCAAAAATGAATTCAGCATATCTCTATGTCGAGAATCCAATCAACTTCACATAAAACTATCTGTCCGGAGAGAAAATGATTGTCATATGTGGATTTGTTAAATCGTCATGTACCTTCTCTTATGTCTTAATAATCGTCGTGTCTTCTCTACAAATGAAGCTTTTACGATAGATCGAACATCTACACCACTCCAAATGAAGCTTTTACTTTTAACAAGTTCTCCAGTTTTGGCCAGATTCCGGGCGAACTACTGTCCGGCAAGAAAATGATTTTCATATACGTGTTCAGCATGTCTTCTTGCTCCTTAATCGACCTCTAATTAACTGTTAAAAAATATTTCCAATCTTAATTTGAAAAAATCTCATCCTTCGAGTGTTATCGTGCTGAACACACGGACGGGCAGACGGACAACTTTTATGAAGTCATAGTCATCCCTCCACTTACGTTTTGGGGTTGCCGAAAACACTAATTTAGCCACCTTTTAATACCTGTTTAGACCGACTGAACATCCGACCTTTGTTGACCAATCAGGGAGGAGAACGAGAATGGACAGTCGGAGCAACGTCGTGAAGCTTTCCCGGTTCTCTATTCTGACAAAAACGCAAGAAAAAAGAATTGGCTTCATCTCAGTTCGAAAAAACACACAAAAAAGGAGAATTGAGATGAAGATCGCGAGGAGAATTGAGATAGAAATAGTAAGTAGTATTTGCGCGAGAATCTAGAGGCGAGAACTGAGAACTGGTAATTGAGACAAAAAATGCAACTAATGGCTCAAAACGAAAAGTCAGCTATCAGCTATGACACAAGGAGTATTATTTTGTGTCTGTAGAACATCTTATTATTAGCCTATTTGTGTTTATTGTTACATTCGGCGTTAAGCTTTTAGCTTGCCGCCGTATGTTCTTTCGAACCATGATGGGTAATCAAATTTACTTGCTTACTAAAACAAGTAAGCAGAAATTCCCGATCTCTGTAATACGACCATGCAGGGTCGGATGGATTCAATTCTGCCCAATGCAGACGAGCTATGAGCAGGGGCTATACGGAACATCGTTACAGCTACATGGAAGTAGAACCTCGGAGAAGAAATTGTTGAAAGTAACCCTAGGTTGACACAGAGCAAATCGCGGCGATGAACGAGATTTTTCAGTCGCAGCGACAAAAGATTTTTATTGCCTGGATGTTCACACTGAATTTTCGTCGGCAACAGAATTTAACGCGAAAAATAATTAAAATAATACAATTTTCCTAAAAGGGAATCATCAAAAGGGTCGTTCATGTTGCTAAAATCGTACTGTCGCCCGATCAAAGTTGAATTTTCCCAACACTGAGAATCGCCTGACGTAGCAACAGAAATCGCCGATTTTGGCGACGAAAATCTCGGCGATGGCCGATATCGCTTGTGTGAACCTAGGGTAAGAGACCATCGGACTATCTAACATTGCGACGTCACAAGTGATACACTGCTTAGGTGGCATGCACGCCTGCTATGGTCTCCTTATGCGCAGCAGCGAAGAGGGAAGTAGACGGGCGTCAACTCAAAGCTAAGCGTGTAGCTTAGCTCTAGCTTTGCTTAGTTTTGTCGGGGTGTGCAGGGTACCAATCTGCTGCCTTATTTGTTCTTGGTCACACAATTCCCTTTCAGTGTCCTCACTTAGGCAATAAGTACGTCACCCGTTCACCGAGAGAGGGCGAAGCAAGAATATAGGGATTAGTAAGGTCGTGCGACTTCAAGCTAACCGAAACCTGGTTTCTGTTTGTTTAATGAATGATTTCCCATCATATAAGTTATCTGTATTTCCTTTATCTGCGACAAAAATCACGTATTCTAGGTGCCGAGAATGCATATTTGCAACTTCTTATCTACGATTTGCAAAATAAAATATTAACGAGGATTAATTATGCCGTAAATCATGATTGGTCGTTTGCGTCACTTCTCTTTTGTGTGTAACTTGACGGGTTTTGAAATTTCGTGGAAACGCTGATGAGTGGAGCGCCTTTTTGCGATCCTCAGTAAAAGTAAGGCTACCTGTGAAATCACATACCTGCCCGTCAAAAAGGTAATGGCCATCCACAACAAAGTAGGCACAAACTAGATTTGTTCTGAATTTACAGCAAACGAAGTAGTTTTCATGTTAAAAGACATGCTTAATACTGGAGTACTGCGATCGCCGTTGCACTGCGTCCCCTCATTTCCTCTTCGAGATTATGGCCACACCGAGAACCAAAGAAAAAAAAAATAAGGGTCACATTTTTTTTATCGAACATCGGTGTGCAGCCAAATCAACCAAAAAAGGGCAGTTTATGGGTAAGAACAGACATACGACCTAAAAACAAAACAAGGAGAACAGGCTTGCCGAAGTTTGACGACAAGGGACGGAGTGGAACGAAAGATTGTTTGACAGTGCATAAAAAAAAAACAAAAAACAATGGTTTAACCTTGAAACTTAAATCGCCCGACAGAAGTTCACAGAATCTGATTTGATTTTGTGTGTATAAAAAAGATTTTTCAATCGCAGCGATAGAAGATTTTTATCGCCTGGATGTTCACACTGAATTTTCGTCGGCAACAGACTATAACGTGAAAAATAAACATTCTTTGAGCCCAAGCTGACTTTGAAACATTGTTTAAATAAACGCGAAAAATAATTAAAATAATTAAAAATAACCCTTAAAATAATAAAAAATAATTAATTTTTCTAAAAGTGAATCATCAAAATGGTCGTCCATGTTCCTGTTGCGTGCATAAAATCGTACTGTCGCCCAATTAAAGTTGAATTTCCCAACAAAGAAAATCGCCGGACGAAGCAACAGAAATCGCCGATTTTGTCGACGAAAATCTCGGCGATGGCCGATATCGCCTCAATGGGATCGTCTGTGTGAACCTAGGGTTACTTTACATAATTTTCTATAAACCTGAAAACCAAAAAGCAAAGTGAGTATCCACTGAGCGCAAAAACAAACGGAAAGCCCTTGGGTCTTTACAACTTCTCGCTGGCTTGCGGAATCCACTTTCCATGTACGCAGTGGATTCACTTTCCACGCCACTTTCCAAAATTAGCCGAGCGCCAGAACAGCCTCAGAGCTTGGTCACACTGGGCTCAAAAACCAGCCTATTCGACAAACAACTGAAAATCCCTAGGGGACGTGAGATTTGGTCGGCTTTGTGGCATCTTGAGGATAATGAGCAGACTGCAATTACGGTTCCTGTAACATAATTATACACACTGTTTTGCTCTAATTGATCTTCTGAATTTGAAAAGACAACATTCAGAATTATTTGTGTCTTGTTCTTTTTTCTACCTTTGCAGCCCGAAAAGCCAGGAAATGAGCCCAGTGTGACCAGGCTCTCAGAAAGCGAAGCGGGTTTTAGCCTCAATCGCAAGAATAGGGGGTGGAAAATTCGGCAGAGCTTTTCAGCCCGCCAGCATCTCCCTAATACTTCCTCTGTCATCCTAGGCGCAAGCGAAGAAGAAGTCTGGCTTCGATGCGCCTCAGAGCCAAGCCGGAAGCGTGCGAAGTCTGAATGGTGTCATCGCTGAAGGCGATTTTAAAGTCGGCGGTTTCGATTCAGACGGGACAAGAACAGTTCGAAGTATCAGAGGACTAAGAAGAGACTCGGAAGTCATTTTCGTAACGGACAATGACGACAGCGCTGGAGGTCAAGGTAAATACTTCCCGATATGATATTTCGCGGACAGAAACTTGCGTGAGGACATACCTTACGTCTACGATGGGGCCTACTAACTAGAATCCATGCATGTCCTTGAAGAGTGTCGTTGCAGGAGCGATACCCCTAAGTGAGGGGCTACTCACTCCCAAAATGGTTGTACACTAAGTGCCCGGCGCCCAACCGCGCCTATGGAGGCTTGTACAGTGGTGTCCAACAAGGAGAGTAACCCCTCACCCACAAGTCATATTGGTGCTCCTGCATTGAGCAAGTGCGAAGTATTTTTCTTTAACTATTGGTTAGTGCTTTCCCCTCAGTTCCGTAAATCACGTGTTAACCATTCTCTAATCATATTTCTTGGATCACGTGTCAGCCTCACCTGAACTGGCTTCAACTTCTCCCAATGTGCTTAGTTGATACCTCTGTTCAGGCGAGGCTATGTAAGCCATTCATTGAGTGAATTGCAAAAGTTCTGTAAAAAAGATAAATAGCTGTATTTTCTACACCGTATCCAAGCAGACTTGCCCCTTGGCAAACGTTGCCACGTTTAGTGACAGCGGTGGGTTCGGAACTCAGGACTCTAGGCTTTGTTTGCCCAGATATGGCAATGGAAGAAAAGCTGATACAGCCAAGAATATGTGTTAGGTAAGTTAAAGCTTGAAGTATGCTTTCAGGCAAACGAGGAAAGATTACAGATGTCTTCGACGGTACGCAGCCTCTTACCAAATCAAAATCAGATGCCGATTTTCTGCAGTCTACTGATTCCGGATTCGGCGAAGACATGAGCATGTTCAAGAGCAGACAATCAATATTTGATAGGCCCGGATTTGGAACCATGGCATTCAGGTTTGATTTTTGTCCTTTTAGCTGGATAATCCTAGTAAGGGCAATCGTGTTTTCTGCATGTTTTAGGTTAGGTTTTAGGTTTATTAAATCCCAAATATAAATTAATATGGTCCAACATATTCGACCGAATAGCAATGGAAGTATAAGTATCAGAATTCTAAGACTTATCATTTCCGGGATTGACTAAAAAGAGGCACGGCATTGTAGAGAAGGCACTTGTGCGAAAAAAAAAGCCAGGTGTATATACTGAAAAGAGGCACGGCATACTAAAAGAAGGCATGCTTGCACCAGGAGCCACACCGTTTATACCTTCTTTTAGAACCTGTGTTCTGGTGTGCCTTCTTTCAGTTCTTGAGCATGTTCGCGTGGCAGGCGGGACACATGTTCTAACGTGCTTTCTTTTAGGCTCCGGAATTTTCGGCCATGCTTTAGCATCCGAGAGTTCTTGGGAAATTGACCAGGTTTTGGTGTGCCTTCTTTTAGGATCCGGAATTTCGGGCATGACATGAGTAAAAGAAGGCAAGAAACGGTAGTGATAGTTTGTAACTCCGGAGACTAAAAGAAGGCACGTTAGAACATTTGTTCTGCCCCTCGTTATTTCTCACATTCGGGAACTAAAAGAAGGCACGCCGGAACACGCTTCCACTTTGAGAACTCAGGATCTTAGAAGAAGGCATAGACCGTGCGTGCCTCTTGGTGCAAGCATGCCTTCTTTTCGTAAGCCGTGCCTCTTTTCAGAACTCGTGCCGTGCCGTGCCTCTTTTTAGTCGATCCCATCAGTTATAGCCTTGATAAAGTCTGGGAAGGAAAACTTCATAGTATTGGGAGAATGAACAAGGGGTTGGCTGTTCCTAGGAAGACCAGGAGGTTTCTCTTGAAAGGGCGTGTCACGTCCTGTCCTTCGGTAGCACATTGTTGTTGAAACACAAAAGGTTTCTCGCCTCGTAACCATTCCCTGAAGTAAGGGCATAATACCCCATAAAATATGTTGAATTGAAATCTGAAATGGAAGTTTGTATTTCAAACAGATTTTTATTGGGATTCTATGCCCTTGCTCCAGTGCATGGATGGTGCACCAACACACGATCACCGGTGCTATATTAAAATAATGCATAAAACGGATATTTCAGCTACGATCAGGTTTGTTTCCTTCCCCGAAGTTGACCCTGAAGATTGACAGCCTGACGAGGACCCGTGCCAAGAAGGGCCGAAATGTCGCTGACCGCTGACATTCCTTTAAGCATTATTTGAATAGATGTTTTAAAGTCAGCTTGGGCTCAAGGAATATTCATCACCGGTGCTCATATGCTGTGGCATATATGCCCTAACCTGAACAAGGAGGTTAGGGCATATAAGGGAACAACCCTTCCGACTTCTCCTCCTCCCCCAAAGCTGATCCGAGGACCAACAATTATGTCTCCAAAACTCCACTTATACACATGATAGCCATTTGCCATCTGCCTTATGAACATCGACTAAAAAAACTACGACCTCACTTTCAATGACAACGGTCTCAAAGGACACAGCTTGAAAATTCGTGGTGAGAAATTCCGAAAAGACATTGGAAAATGGAGCTTCAAAAACCGGATAGTGGAACACTAGAATAATCTCCCTGAAAATTTCGTAAATGCTGAAAATATCAATCATTTTAAAGCAGATGTGGATCGGGATCGACTAAAAGCAGGAAAGGAAAGGCAAGAGAAAAGCAGGAAAGACTAAACAAACCAGGAAGGCCTTTCCTCTGTTTAGTATCCCGTGAGGTGTCGGAAACTTACATTTGTAACAGTTCACCTTCTCCTCCTTCTAGTACCTTGTCCGTAGGCGATCATGAGTCCAGCGAGGAGTCGGCAACTAAGATATTTCAAGTCCACCATTTCTTTCCTGGTTTTAGTAGCTTGTCACGGAGAATACCAAAACGAGGAAAGAAATTAGGAATTCTAAAAAATTGGCAGCCTTTCCTCTGTTTAGTATCCCGTGAGGGGTCAGCAACTAACATTTGTAAAAGTTACGCCTTACACAGTGTCTCGAGAAATTAATAGAGGCGAAAGAAAGCCTTTTTACTGTAGGTATTATATTATAATAGTGACATCTCCACGTCTATAGCGGTTTCGTATACTAAACTTTGTTTTGTTTTTCCTTAGAAACTCCATAACCGCTACATTAAGCGCCCTGTCCGCTGAAGACAACCCTTCTAGTCCCGTCCCTACCTCTGTGGGCAGTGCCGGCTCTCTTGAAAGAAGAGCAAAAGACCAAGGACCTTGGGACGACCGAGATATAGAGAGTGGTAAGTATACCGATCTTCGGCTAGGATGAGTGGTTTAGAACGTGTTCCACACTACTTACCGCAGTTCCTACCCATGACGTCACGAATTTTGGCTTCAAGGCTGGAATGCATTATTCAATTTTCCAACAGAAGTCATGTCACGGGGGAATCCGACCAATCACGTCACAGAGATACGTAGTTACCACGCTTACTACGATCCCGACCATGGTAAGCAAATAGTTACTGTTAGTTACTATTTCGAGAAGGTTGGAATGGTTAGTGTAGTAACTTTTCACGAGGTTGGAACCCGTGTCCGCAATCCCCGATAAGAAGGCATGCTGAATCCGTATATGAAAGTTATTTTCTCGCCGGTCAAATAGTTGGTCTGGAATTCGGCCAAAACCTGAAAATTTGTTGTCTTATTTGAAGTTGATTCGAGGTTCTATGTAGGCGTAAAGAGATATGCTGAATTCACTTTTGAGCCTTATATTTTTGCTGGGGAAGCATCTCGCCCGGAACACGGCCGAAACCGGAAATTTGGCAGAAGTAAGGAAGGAAGTTTTGATCAATTTCGTCAGAGTATATATTACGTATTTATGACGTAAACACACATGCTAAATCCACATCTGAACTTTGTTTTCTCAGATGATTAGCCATTGGCGTTAATGTGTTTCTAAATTTTAATAATACAAATGTTCAAGGAGTCTGGCGAAGACTGGACATCTACAAGATCCGGGATCGACTAAAACCAAGAAGGGAAGGGAACGCGAGAAAAGCAGGAAGGCATACTAAAACCAGGAAGGCATACTAAAACCAGGAAGGGCATACTAAAACGAGGAAAGCTGTCGCTAGAATTCGCCGCACCGTTCCCTTCCTCTATTTAGTATTCTCTGAGGGGTCGAGGGGGCTTCCCTTCCTCGTTTTAGTATCCTGACATGGATAGGCATTAAGTTCAGTGAGGGGTCGGCAAATATACAAATTGTAATTCACCTTTTCATTCTTCGTTCTGACGGTAGGCGACAAAAATCCTCCGAGGCCAGCGGGGGATCGGCAACTATAAAAATTCTAATTCAGCTTTTCGTTTCTCGTTCATACGGTAGGCAACTAAAATCCTCGGATTTTAAATTCAAAGTTCACCATCTTATAGTTGCCGACCCCTCAAAGAATATTAGATAGGGGAAGGGAACGGTGCGGTGAATTCTGGCGACAGCCTTCTTCGTGTTAGTACGCCCTTCCTCGTTCTAGTATGCCCTTCCTGGTTTTAGTATGCCTTCCTGCTTTTCTCGCGTTCCCTTCCCTTCCTGGTTTTAGTAGATCCCACAAGATCCAACTGTCTGGATCAAATATTAAACTTTGATCCCATCAAAACCTTTGGTCTTGTTACCTTACCTTACCTTTGTTTTTTTATGAAGTTCGAAAAAGGTCAGAACGGGAAGAAACATTTTGTGCGAAACGTGATACTTTAACCTTTTTCCGTAGATGAAGAAGACAGCGCCGCGGTGTCGCAATTGGCACTTTTCCTTGCCGCCAGTGGACTGACTGACCTTATGTCGGTCTTTGCCAAAGAACGAATTGACCTCGATTCTGCCATGTTGCTCACAGACAGCGACCTCACTGGGATGGGGATTCCCCTTGGTAAGTACAATCTCAACACTGTAAACAGTTCTCCAGGTAGGATTAAGGTTAACTGCAGTATTTGCTACTGGGATTAATCTTATCTCTACTGGGATAAGATCAATCAATCCGAATTAGAGATAATCTTGTGTATGTAGAGACAAGATTAATCCCAGTAGCACGCCCAGTGGCACGCCGGACTAACAAAAGCCCAGGATTCGAAAATTGAGCGCACTCAAAAGCGTGCATGTCCGATCATGCTCGGGCACGAGTACGTCTCATACGAGGCGAGTCTGGCGTCACTGGGCCTGGCTACCTTATCAAACAGACGGCATGAACTTCTCATGGCTTTTGGGAGGTCCTGTCTTTCGTCGGAGCTCTTTCGCAACATTCTGCCAGATTTCCAGCCAACAAATGAAAATAAACGCCCCAGTCGAGGATCAAATTCGGGGAAGCAAAAGTTAAAGCTCCCTCCTTCAAATTGCGGTGTTCGGTATGACCGTTCATTCGTCCCGTACTTTTGCGAAACTTTTAACAGTGACTTGACTTAAATTGTGACCCAAGTGTTTGTATCTTTGACGTGCCAGTGCTATTCGTTTTTGGATAATAATGGCTAATTAATAAACTTGATTTGGTTTGACTTGATTTGAAACAATGCAAGATTTTTGTTTTTATATAAACTTCTTTCTGATTTCAGGAACACGTAGCAAGGGGATCCTGAGGTAGTTAGGTCTTGTCCTAAAATGTATGGGTTCTATAATTATTTATTTATTTTATTTCAAATAAGGCCAACATGGGCCACAATATAACAAAAACACACTGAACAAACAAACAAATGTAAATAAAAGGTCACTTACTTGTCTCCCGTCAAAAGCCCTGCGTACAACTCACGAGTCCACGTAAGCCATACAGGCAGAGAAAGCCGCATCTGAGGCCCACAAAGGATTCTAAGAAGTGGGCTAGGGGATCGGAGGATCCTGGTTCCAAGGATCCAAGGACCCCCTGCAATGTTTACTGTCTTTGTTCTGATATTCTAAAAGAGTCGAATACTTTAATACCACACTTTATGTTCCTTCAGCCTAAGCTGACCGCGAATCATATTTGACGGTGCAAAACGGATCCGTCAGCTACATTTTATTAGAGCACGGATTCCGGGCGAACTACTTGTCCGAAGAGAAACTGGTTTTCATAAACGTGTTCAAAATGTCTTCTTATCCCTAAATCGTCTATCTCATTAGCTGTTAAGAAATATTTTGTTCGCCCCTTAATTCGACCCCCCTCCCCCACCCCTGAATGTAGTAAATGGCTCTAATACAATGTTGCTGACGTATCCGTTACGTTGAGTGAATTGGCACTTAAATAGTATTTACGAACACTTAAAGGGGGAGTATGTTCATCTAGTAATTAACGATGAAACTCACCTAAAAAGGGTTATCCAACTTTGTGTGCTTTAATATTCTTGGGTTCAACTGTTAGGTTGCGTTCCACTAACTTAACAATTGTTAACTATCGTTAACTTTACTTCGGGGTGGACCTAACTGCAGCTTTAACGATCGTTATTCCCAGTTCTACAATTGTTAACTATTTTGTAACGATGCTCACCGACCATCGTTACAAAATAGTTAACAATCGTTAAGCTCTGGAACGGAAATTGTAGGTGGGTGCAGCTTAAATTTCGAAATCAGAAACATGGAACGCAGAAAGTTAACAACTGTTAACAGTTTGTTAACGATCGTTAAGTTCTGGAACGCAACCTTAGTCTTATAGTTCGGACTGCTAACGAAATAAATGGAGAGCACCGCGCGTGGTATTGCGGCGGTGCATAACAAGCAAGACTGTTTTACAACAACCGTCAAATATATATATATATATCTGTATTTGAAAGCTATTAAGCCACATACAGAAATACAAAACAAACAACAATCTCAAGTAACAAACAACCTCACATTCTTTACTTAATATCCTACCGACTTTCTGCTAAACTAATAACTTTTTCTATCATGATGCCGAAACACACTATAGACCTAGCATTTTTAGACTTAAGGATACCTAGAAGTAGCTCATCCCCCCCCCCCCCCATTATGAAATAATATAAAATAATAATAATAATGATGTTAGAAGTTTCATAATAGATAAAACAAGGATGCGCGGTCTCGACAGGCAACACTAGTGATTTTGAAAACGTTATGGATTAAATGTTATGGATAATCAGTATTGTCACGGAGAGCCGAATGACTGCCGAAAAAGCATCTGCTGACTTTTTTGTTTGTCGTTACGATATCGGTAAATTCAGCAGACGCTTTTTCGGCGGTTTTGGCTCTAACGATTCTGGCGAATAACGTTTTGAGATAACCGGTTTCTCTGACTCGTCAGCTTCTCTCAAAGGATCGTAGGGAGCATGACACTTCATTCTTTTCGTGTTTCGTTATGAATTTCTTGTTTTGCTTTTATTTACCTTTTGCTGTCGCTGTAGATTTTTTGTACCTTCTGTACTTATTGTTAAGTGTTCCTTTACCTTTTTTTCTGTATGTACAGTGCAAACGCCCTATTACTAGGCTGTACGTAATAAATTCATTCACTCATTCATTCATTCATTTAAAATAGCGAAACAAGGAAAGCGCGAAAATCAGTAATAAGTAAGTAAGTAATTTATTTCCGACCCGCCATTTGAAAAGCGGAGTGTGTAAAGTAAAATAAAAAATTAAATAAAACACGACAAACAGAATATACAATTTTTCAGTCATCGTGAGATGAATGAAATTTTTCGTTCATCAGTGAGATATCGAACGTGTCCGAAAGCTCCGAAACGAACGAAAATGCCGAATTAATTCAGCATTTTATGCAGCATTTCGCTTTCGGACTTAAATTTTCGCTCAATCAAAGCAGCATTAATTCAGCATAAAATTCATCGAAAAATTCAGCAAGAATGCTAAATTTTATGCTGAATTTTCAAGAAGAAACTGGGGAGTACGGCGATAAACAAATAACGAACATAAACAAATTCAAAAAGACAACTGACAATTCAGCAAACATTCCGAATATTAAGACAACTGGCGGTCATGGCCAACGAAGAAAGGAAAGATAAGAAGATTTTGTCAGCTTTATACAGCTAATTCTTTTTTGTTCTTCTTCCTCCTGACTTAAATTTTGGTATTCTAGAAGTGTCAGAGAAGAAAAAAAGGTAACAGCTTTCGGACAAAAAAGAAAAGAAAATGCAGCATTAATGCAGCATTTACAGCACCAAAAAGCTTTCGGACACGTTCATCGTTATCCCGTACCGTATGAGATTCGCGCCTGAGGGTTTAGAAACGGATGGAGCGACTATGGAAATAGAACGCATTGGCATTATAGCCTGTAAAAAGTTTCTCCGAATAAGGATGCAGTATTTCCTACTGGGATTAATCTTATCTCTATTGGGATAAGATTAATCCGAATTAGGGTTAATTTAATCTCAATAAGGATAAGATTAATCCCAGTAGCAAATACTGCAAGATTTCTTTTTACAGTGTAGGTACGAGGGGTTCTTACTGTTTGTATTTCTAGGCCCACGTAAGAAGTTAATGAAGGCGATTGCTGACAGAGCTGCTGACATTGAAGACCCCGGTGAAGTGGATGACAGCTATCTGTAGAGTAGCTTTGATTAATACTGCTAAGATGCCAACCGTTAAAATAACCATTTTTGTTGTTTTTTTGTTTTAGTCACTCGAGAGTCGTGAAAAGTCATGAATTGTTTAGCCATATTTTACGCTAATAAATTACTTACCCAATACCTATTTCAAAGTGCAACAAATAAACTGTCAGAAGTTTCATAACAGATAACACAAGGATGCGCGGTTTCAACAGACAAGATTTGGGATCTAGTCCGTTCTGGAATTTGAAACGTTAATAATAATAATAGTTGCGTTTTTGCTGATACCATGGTATCTGTTACCACGGTATAAGGTCGTTTTTGCAGTTATCGTGGTATCTGATACCACGGTCAAAAGGCGTTTTTGCAGTTATCGTGGTATCTGGCCAGTTACCGTGGTAACAGATATTCAGATACTACGGTCCGACCGTGGTAACTGGTCGTGGTATCTGAAAAGTCATCTCACTTTCATCAAATTTTGTCAGGTTGGTGAAAAATAAGTTTAGCACTTAGTGATGTAACTGGATATCTGTTTTTCTTTTGGGATGACTTTGAAAAGTGCAATTTCGGCAATAGTCGTTTTTAGATAACACGATAACTGCAAAAACGACTAATTGCAGATCCAGTTACCGTGGTATCAGCAAAAACGCAACTAATAATAATACAAAGAAAGAGAAAAGGCTTTCGCCTCTAAATAACTCTAAGAGATTGTGAGTAGTCGAACTGATCAGAGTTAAAAATCGCATCAACAATGCACTTGAAACTATTGATCGATTCAGTATTAACTCACCTAAAAACAAGACATAAGGTTTCGATGGGATCCCAAAAATCTAATATTTGATCCATACAATTGGGTCTTGTCTTCGCCAGATCCAGCCTTCGCCAGGCTAATCATTTGAGAAAACCAAGCTCAGATATACCTCTATAATAGATATCTACTTTGACGATACTGACCGAGATTCCTGCTTTACTTCTGCCAAATTTCCGGTTTCGGCCGAATTCCGAGAGAACTACTTGTCCAGCAAAAAAAAAGAAAAAATTCAGAAACGAATTCAGCACATCTGCCCCTCCAAAGAACATCTAATAACTTGAAACAAAACTTTAACTTATAAAATTTCCGGTTCCAACCGGATTCCAGACGAATTATATGTCCGGGTAAAAAATGATTGGCATATACAGGCTCAGCGTCTTTTCTTAGCCATAAATCTGTCATCTAATCAACTTCAAATAAAACTTTTGCTTTTAACAAATTTTCTCCGGTTTGACCGGATTCTGGGCGAACTAGTTGTCCGACGAGAAAATAGTTTTCATCATCGTGTTCAGCATGTTTTCTTACCCCATAATCGAACATTTAATCAACTTCAAATAAAACTTTTAATTCTAACCAACTTTCTGTTTTTTGCCGGATTCCGGACGAACTACTTATCCGGAAAGAAAATGGCTTTCACCGTCATGTTCAGTATGTCTGCTTACCCCATAATCGACTATCACATTAGCTGTTTAAAAAATATTTCGTTTGCCCTTAATTTGAACCCCCTCCCCAACCCCTAAATATAGGGCTACAGAGTCCATCTACGAACTTGACCTTACCCCTGACGCAAAGAATCCACACTCCAAGTTTCATCAAAATATCTCGTCCCCTTCGAGAGTTATCGTGCTGACAGACGGACAACTTTTGTGATGTTATAGGTATCCCTCCACTTACGTTTTAGGATCCCAAAAAACGTAAAAAAGAATTCCCTTTCAGATTCGCAGGGAAATCGATTTTGGGAGTTTTTGACGTTCCTGTTTTTATGGCACTTGAGCTTACTCAAGTGCCATATAGCGATCGTAATGTCTGTCGGTCTGTCCGCATTTTGCTAGTTTGGGCACTTCCACATGACCTGGGACGATAAGACTTGGCACGCATATCAGAGACACAACCGAATTAACTTGGAAATAATCACTTCACCGATCCGACCATCAATGGGGGAGTGTCAAGATGGGGAATCCGGAAATTAGTAACATTCATAACTTTGGAACGGATAATCGGGCTTGCATTAAACTTGAGAGGTATCAAGAACAAGTGCTTGGATGTTCATTGTCAAATTCGGATCGGATCTGATAACTGGGGGGGGGGCTGGAGGGGGACACCCGAAATCTCTTGAAACGCTTTTTCTAGTTTTTGTCAAACCCCTACCCCTTTCTTCACACTAGTATGGCTCTGCGCGTGGATGAGTCATTCTTTCTTCACACTAGTATAGCTCTGCTCGTGGATAGTCATTCTTTGCTTAAATTCGTTCGGACAGAGCTAGAGCAATCGAAGGTCGAAGGGGTTGGTATAATATGTTGTTGAACCTTAGTAGGGGTTGATATAGATTAGGGGGTGCTAGGACGATGAAACTTGACAGGCCGATCAGGGACCCGACCAGATTAACTTACAAAGAATCACTTCCCCAATCCGACTTTCCCCGGATCCGGGAGTCCGGAAACTAGGAACTACGGTAGCAAAAGGAAGCAAAAACAGCGCTGCCCAAATGCGGTATCTATCCGCGGACCTCTGTGGCGTAGGTCCAGCGCTCTACCACGGCGCTACGACTTGATGTATTTAGAAGTGAATGCGGGAAGAGATAGGGTTTAAAGATTAAAGTAAGACTAAGTGGTCAGAACGAATGCTAAATGCTAACCAGAGCAAAATAACTAGAGCTATATTGCTCTGATGCTAACTAAACTTAAACTAAACAAATCTCGTGAATCCCTTCCACATAAGCTAGGACAATGAAACTTGGCAGGCATATCAGGGAACCGACCAGATTAACTTGGAAATAATCACTTTCCAGATCCGATCATAGTGGGGGAGTGGAGGGATTGGAAATCCGGAAACTATTAACATGCATAGCTTTGGAGAGGGTAGTCGGACATGCGTGAAACTTGACATGTGTCAAGAACAAGTGTTTCGGATGTTCAGTTTCAAATCCGGACCAGATTCGATACCTGTTGGGAGGGGGGGGGGGGCTGAAGCGAGGCACCGGAAATTTCCTGAAACGCTTCCACATAAGCTAGGACAATAAAACTTGGAAGGCATATGAAGGAACCGACCAGGTTAACTTGGAAATAATCACTTCCCCGATCCAGCCATCGTGGGGGGAATTCGGAAACTAGAATCATACATAACTTTGGAACCGGTAGTCGGACATGCATGAAACTTGACAAGTGTGAAGAAGAAGTGTCTCAGATTTTCAATTTCAAATCTGGCCCGAATCCGATAACTGGGGTGGGGGTAGGGGAGACCGGAAATCTTTTGAAACGCTTAGGCTCGAGGGATCGGGATGGAACTTGAAGAGAAGAACGAGCATTAGCCCTAGATACTTTATTGACAAAATAGGACCGGATCGTGTCGCAGTGGAGGGGGTCGGAGGGGGTTTCTTGGATTTCCGCGGTGATCACGAGTTATGGTACTTCCAGATGTACTATGACCGTGAAATTTGGCAGACATATTAGGCACTCTCCTAGATCGACTTCAAAATAGTTCCTTCCCCAATACGGTGATGCTGGGGGGAGTGGAGGGATGGGGAATCCAGCATCTAGTGACAAGCATAACTTTAGAACGGGTGATAGGACGTGAATGAAACTTGACAAGTGTCAAGAATAAGTGTCTCAGATGATCAATTTCAAGTTCGGAACGAATCCAATAACTGGGGGGGGGGGAGCTGGAGGGGGGTGCAAGAAAACTCGTGAAACGCTTAGAGTCGAGAGATTGGGATGGGACTTGGAGGAAAGAACAAGCATAAGCCGTAGAGACAATACGAGACGATACTGACAAAAAAGGACTTTATCTTGTCACAGTTGGGGGAGTTTGAGAGGGTTTTCTACAATTCTGGTCATCACGAGCTGGGGTACTTCCAAATGTGCTATGACCATGAAACTTGGCAGTCTGTGCTATGACCATGAAACTTGGCAGGCATGTTTGGGACTCTGTCAGACTGGCTTGAAAATAGTCCCTCCCTCGGTCCGATCATCGTTGTGGAAGAAACAGTTATCAGTGAGTGGAATAACCCTTTCAGATTTAGTAGATCAAGCCTATTTTCTGACAAAATGAATATCGGGAGAGAGATGCAGCATTGACAACTGCAAACCGTATCTGACAAACATGCTAACTGTTCTTACAAGTGCTAAAATAGCTTTCAGCTCTTGTTATTATTTAAACAGATAATAGAGATGGTTAATAAAATTTCTAAGATCAAGTTGAGTATGTTTATGGTTTAAAACTGATTTTGAGGAAAAGGCATCTTTTTCTTTGTGTTTACGATTTTTTTTTTGTAAGTAATAACAGTGTAGAATTAATTAAAAAAATAAATAGAATAAACAAAACCTCAAAGAAAGCGAATCTAGATAATTCCGTCTCCTGAGAAAAAAAAATCGAGCAAAATCCATTTTGGAAGCGTTCTCCATGTTCTCTTTGTTTCCCGTACGCGGAGTCCGCGTGGATTATCTCCATCTATTTTCGCGGTTCTCCTTGATTCCCCGCTGTTCCCCTAGGAGTCCCCTGAGTCCCCCTGAGGATGGCGAGAACACGCCTGTAATCTGTGTGACCTAAATCAAAATGCAGCAGCCTTTAATAAACTTATGTACCTTTTCAGACTTTCATAGTTTGTTCCTAGTAAATTCTTGCTGCCAATACCTCAAAATAAGTAATTTTCGGTTTTTCGGCTGAGTCGCGGATGAATCATTTTCCACCAATGGCTGCGGCATTAGTATCCACCACCTGTGCAACACCTATGAACAGTGAGGTGAAGCGGAAAGATGCTGGTTCAAAAATCGTAAAAATAGGTGTCCCCAGTACCCGGTACTCCCCAGGCTTTCTCACGATGTCCACTACTCCCATGATTTAAAATACTTTTTAAATGCCAGAATTTAAAGTATTCTGATATGCTTTGTTGAAGTTTGAAACTCAGCGAAGCTCACGTTTTCATAATAAAATAAAATATGTTACATTCTTTTATTTTTAGTCTGAGGCTTGTTTTCTTCAAGCCGATTTGACAGCCAGTGCTTCCACTTTGCAGGATTTATCCTGAATTTCAGGATTTTGGGGTCCCTGCAGGATTTTTTTCTGCATTTTTGAGATTCCAGGATTTTGCAGGATTTCCGACCTTATTCAGGATTTACCAGGAAGTTGCTGATATTTTTAACAGACTGCAGTAAGAGTTAGGCATTTTTGAGAAAACGCAACCATAATGGAAACTCTATTTTAGCTGTATGTGCCTGTATGGCTACGTTTGACCTTCTGTTTTTGTCTTTTGTTTTTATAACAAACTTCTTTATACTAAAAAACGAAGAGATGCGGCTTATTTATTTCGTCTGATCGTGTCGCATTTGTCGCATCTGCGGCGCATTTTGTATTTTATATTCCTATTTAGAAGAAGGGTGCTTCAGTTATAGCAGTCGTTGAAGGCTAGGAATATTTGCGAGTTTAAACCACAATAAAAGCTAGAATTTAAGTTAAATTTTTCCAGAAAAAAGGCGTGTTTAAAATCGATTGCCTGCGGCGCTTAGTATAATTTGTCATGGGTACAGACGTTGCCGCTGCTCCTGTTGTCTTCACATTTTCAAGTCCCGTCTAGTGACGCCCTAGTTAATGGTAGTATTGGTCAGAGGCTTTACTAGCCAAAATGTTTAGAGGAGAGGGCAAGGCATTCAGCGACTGTTTTTGCGAAAACAATAACTGTTTTCAAGAAAAAATGACAATTTTGAAAAAGCCGACTGATTTTCAGAACCGACTGTTTTGATAAAAAAAAAAAAAAACTAATTTTCAGAAAACCCGACTGTTTTCATGAAAAAAATCAACTGTTTTAACGATAATCGAGGCGCTTCGATACGAACGATAGAGACGGAAAAATCAGTTGCGTTTGCTCAAATCCTCCAGCTATATTTAGTCTTAACAACTATCCCTTTAATTAGTACGGACCCATGTTTTTGTTTTTTTTGGGATCCCAAAACGTAAGTGGAAAACGTAAGTGACCTGGAACGTGGAAACGTAAGTGACCTATGACATCACAAAAGTTGTCCGTCCGTCCGTCTGTCCGTCTGTACGCACTATAACTCTCGAAGGGAATGAGATATTTTGATGAAACTTGGTGTGAGGATTGTTTGGGTCAAGAGTAAGGTCAAGTTCGTAGATGGGCTCTGTAGCCCTAAATTTAGGGGTGGGGGAGGGGGTTTAATTTAAGGGGCAAATATTTTTAAACATATAATGTGATAGTCGATTACGGGGTAAGAAGACATGCTGAACACGATGGTGAAAACCATTTTGTCATCGGAGTAGTTCGCCCAGAATCCGGCCAAAACCGGAAAGTTTGTTAAAAGTAAAAGTTATATTTGAAGTTGACTGGAGGTTCGATTTAGGGATTAGAAGACATGCTGAAAATTATGGTGAAACACATTTGTTCGCCGGACAAGTAGTTAGCCCGGAATCCGGCCAAACCGGAAAGTCTGTTAAAAGTAAAAGTTTTATTTGAAGTTGATTAGATGTTCGATTCAGGGATAAGAAGACATGCTGAACAGGGTGGTGAAAACCATTTTCTCGCCGGGCAAGTAGTTCACCCGGAATTCGGCTAAAACCGGAAAGTTTGTTCAAAGTAAAAGTTGTATTTGAAGTTGATTAGATGTTCGATTACGGGGTAAGAAGACATGCTGAACCCTTATGTGAACACTATTTTCTACCAGGACAACTTGTTCGGCCGGAATCAGGCCAGACCGGAAAATTTTTTAAAAGCAAAAGTTTTATTTGAAGATGATTAGATGTTCTTTATACGGATAAGGAGATACGCTGAATTCGTTTCTGAACTTTTTTTTCTGGACAAGTATGGTAGTTCGTTCGCAATTGTCTGGATCAAATATTAGATTTTTGGGATCCCATCGAAACCTTTGGTCTTGTTTCTGCAGGATTTCTTTGCATGATTTTTTTACTTTCCGAGCAGGATTTTTCAGGATTTTTGGGGTTTCCGGCAGGATTTTCGAAGTGGAGCAAGTCGAAGCACTGTTGACAGCCCCGACCTTTCACGGATTCAAATTCAAGAGGAAACGTGAATGTTTGGTAGAGACTAGAGATCGAAAATTAGAACAATATGGAAACAGGACCAAAGTGACCTAGTAGTCAAGAGGTTTCCCTACGTTTGTTAAAGACATAGAGCTGGATTTGATTCATTTTTGCTTTCACCTATTTGGCTATTATTAGGCCTAGGGTAAGTAAAGTAGGCTAAGTGTGTTTGGCTAGTCACCCCAGACTGAGTCTGGGGTGACTAGCCAAAATGTTTTTGGAAAGCGAGTCATTTACCTTCTGGCTGGTAATTTTTACCGACTGTTTCTGCAGGAAAAATGACTTTTTCAACAACAAAAAATGACAGTCTGAAAAAAATCGACTGATTTTCAGAAAAATAAATTGATTTTCAAAAAAATCGACCAATTTTCTGAAAAAACAACTGTTTTCATGAAAAAAATCCACTGTTTTTCAAAAAATTGGCGCACTTTGCTCTGACTCGCGTTATTTTTTACCGACTGGCTGACAGCATTTGACAGCATTGGGGGGGGGGGCATCCCGATGGCCCTGCTTTGATCAGCGTTATTTTTGAATGTGTTACACCTTTCTTCCAACAGGATCTGCTAGTTATTATTATCGTTCCAACCTTGTGAAAAGTAACTATGCTGACTGTTCCGACATTCTCGAGGGTAACTACGTATTTGCTTGGAGGATGGCCAATTGTATTTTTCAAATAAGGAACAACCACTGTATGTCGGGTGAAAGGAGGCACAATTAAACTCCAAATTGACCTCATCAAGTATGTATTGGAATCGTCGAGACAATGGAACATTAGCTGTCATAATGTCCTAGGTCTTGTGAGTCAGAGAGCGATTTTCATGAGTAAGGTTTCTTGACTGTTTGTCCAAGTCACGAGGATATTTTGGGTTTTGGACAGTTTAAGGAAGAAGTTGAATGGCAGATCCCCACTGCCCATTGTGAATTTGTGTCTCGAACAGGACTGTTCTCTTACGTGTGAATTTCAGAATCACTCTTTTGATCATTTTCATTGTCACCTACCAAAATATTTACAAATCCATTTAGTTTGGTGATGCAGAGGGCTAACATAGCGCCTCTTTACCCTGCCAAGCAAAGCCAGGGTATTTGCTTCATTTTGCTTACCCCTTCAGTGAGGTAACTTGACTACATTACTACAATCTCTGTGAGGTTATTGGTGAAATTAGCTGGTGCCACAATATATTCCAGAAATAGAAAATGTCTTCCAGCCTTGATTCCAAGAAGCCAGAAGCCATGATGATGAAGTCATGTGTAGTGACTATGCTAAGTAGGGTTGAACATGACCTCTAAATCTGTGGGAGACCTTGCCTAGCCCAGGCCTAGCCTCAGTCTATACTACTGTTGCAGTCTCCTACCTTGAAGGTTTCTCCCGATCTCGTCACTGTTGTAGTTTCCTACCAGGGAGGCTACCTCTGATCTGGCTGTCAAGTAATCTCCTGAATCTGAGTTTGCTCCAGTATCTACATAACCTGCCATCTGTGGGGTTTCTGCCAATCTGGACTCTGTTGTCATCCTGAGCAGGAGGTTTGCCTCAGTTTTGCAGTCATCTCATCAGTCTCATGATCTCCTAGATCTGCCCAGGATCTGCCAAACCTCAATTTTGGGAGGTTTGGCAGACGCAAGAGATCATATCACTGCAGGGCAAACTCCTGATGAAGGTAATAGAGCAGCCAGATTGGCAGAAACGCCATAGACAGGGGTGTCCCTTGGGGTGGGCGCTGCGTCTCCCCCCCCTACGTTTTGGGTATTCATTCAAATTTTTGCTGAAGGCAATTCTGTCAAAGCGGTTTTATAAAATCTTTTGTTAACCACAAATTCGGTCAAAACTGTTTTATAAAATCTTTTTTAACCACATTTCCATATTAGGAGATTTAACATGTTTATTGGTTCCCATTCTTTCTTGAATTTGGTAAATAATCCAACTTTTATTCAGTCCTAGTTGATTTCACCGCATTCAGAACATTATTTAACATATTTATTTGGTCACACTCGTTAGCGAGTTTGGTTGTTCACCGGGCTTTCTCAAGTCTGTATCTGTTCTATCGCATCCGATCAATCCATATCGTAATTCGGATACATAAATAGCACAGCAAAAGCACTGCTTGCAAGGATGTGGTATTACTTAACATATTTATTTGGTCACACTCTTTATCCAATTTGGTTGTTCACCGGACAATTCTCAAGTCCGTATCTGTTCTGCACATTCGGTCAGTCCACTTCATAATTCTGTTATTAATTTTGGTTCTGATTCGTGCCGAATTCGGTAATTCACCTGCTTGTTCTTTGGTCCGCATCTGTTACGACTTACCACATTCGGTTGTTTTAGGTGGTTCTACAAAGAGTTTTATTCCGTTTCAGAATTCGGTTGTTGTACCGCTCCAATCTGTTCCTTTTTTTTTTAGTTAGCTTTTCGGTAGTACAAAATCATTATTTTGTTCACCCCGGTTACTGAGCTTGGTAATTTAAGTGGCTTTTATTTAGCTATTGTTCTTTACCATTTAACGGTAGCTTCAGCTAGTTTCCATTCATTACTTAACTTATACTTCTAATGATTGCAGAACTTCAGGAATAATCACGTCTCTTGACGTGAAAACTGGCCTATTTTTGTTTGCTGTAAATTCAGAATAAATGTATTTTACATCTACTTTACCCTGGATGGACCCTTTTTTCGCCAGGCAGCTCGGTAGTTTAATAGGTAGCCTTGGGATCGCAAAATGGCACTTCGATCATGAGTGTTTCCAAAAGATTTCGCCTGCGGAACATATAGCAGTCTTCACTGTTTAGAAGAAAGGTACGTCATTTAGTCGGCGTTTGAGGCTTGGAATAATGGGGAGCTTGAACCACGTTAAGAGTAAGGACTTGCCACAAGTTATACATTTGGTCAATATCAGGTACCGATTCGGTCAATTTTTACTAGGTTCGCCCCCCCCAATGTAGAAAGTCTCGGGACGCCCCTGGCCATAGATAGCAGGCTCCGTTTATCCTGGGACAAACCTCATATTCAGGAGACTACTTGACAACCAGATCAGAGGAAATCTGTCAGTTAGGAATCTTCAACAGTGGTGAGGTCAGGACTTCTCCAAAATGGGGAAGTGCAAAAATGGTATAGACTTCCGAGCCTACCTTCTTCCGAATGCTGGGTACCAGAACCCAAAAATATTGATATGATAAAGAGAAAAAGTGTGTAGGAGGAGGTTTGTTATAGTAGTGGCGTGTGGCGTGCGAGCATGGTAATATTGGCGACTGGTTTGTGGTGCGAATACACCGTTATACACCGAGTCTTTTCGAAGGCGATACTCAGTTCGTAGGTCAATAACTAAAACACATTTATTAAGGTTCGTACTTACATTGAAGATAGGTTGGTTAACACTTGTCACTTAATTTGCTCAGAGGTCAACTGAACTGAGAACAGAGCCCAGGTCGAGCTCCAAGTCGAACTGAGATCCGAATTGAACTGACTTCCGAACTGCGAAGTTGGTCCTTTTAAGCCCTTGGAAATGTCTACAGAGTGCTATAACGAATAGTGTTACTGTTCGTACGTCCTAGCAAATCTTTATACAGTATGAAAGGGTTGGTGACCAATGGAGTGAGTTTGTCTAGGTTCTTGATGGGGAAAAGAGTTCTTTGATTGGAGAAAAGGAAATAAACTCTCTCCGTCGGAGAAAAGCGTGGGCGTTAGAGCTAGTCGGAAATAGAGAGAGTTGAGGATAGAGCTTGTTGAATAAGCTTTGATCAAGATATATTTGTATACTAGATGTATCCTCACATTACGCCCTCCCTCTGAAAAAATTCGAGCTCCCGCGAGACAAAAAAATACTAAGGTTTTCAGTTCAACTTTAAGCTTTAAAGAATGAAGAAAAAACATTTTCGATAGCTTGCACTTGGATTTATAGTATTTACAGGAATTTCTAAGTTGTTATTAACAATAATTTTCTATTACTACTGACGTTTGAAACTATGAAAAAAAAATTCTCCTTTTTTTATGTTATTTAAATTTTTCTTGAGGTTTTGCTTGGACACACTCATGATGAATAGGTAAACTTATCATGTACATTGATACAAATAATACGGAATTACACATCAAAAGATGATTTCACTGTACAATGTTCCAATCATATTTCACAAATTGTCTTTCAGAACAACTTTATAGTAGTTGCTTGGTAATGCTTCACTAAAATAAGTGTTTACGGGAATGACCGCTTACCATTTCTCCGGGTCATAAGTCTGTCACTGTTAGCAATCCCGCAGTATAACTTCACTGAAATAGTGTTCATGTTATTCCTGCTTACACTGTTCATGTTAGGGATCACTTCATGTCATGGCTGCTTGCACTTCACTGAAATAAGTGTTTCTGTTATGCCTGATTATATTTGTTAAGATCAGAAGTAACCACTGTTAGCTGTAGTGCTAGGCACGGAGCTGTCACACTCGGTTATATCCGTCCATTAACCGTAATGCACAAAGTTTCAGCCACTGTTAAAAGTTTCAATCACTTTTGTCATATCATCACTCGATCTAGATGGGACTCGTCGAGTTTCTTCTTGGTTCTTTGGCTAAAATCGAACCGACGTCTTCTTCTTTAATAGGTTGACCAAACGAAGTAACACGTCTGCTGGGTGCTGGTAGGTCAATGGGTTGTCGACCTCATGTCAGCACATAGACGTTGCTGGCGTTCTATGCTCGTTTCCATTAGAAAAGAGTCATTTTGTTTTCTTCTTTTAGGGTTTATTATTGTTTTTTCTGTATTTTCCCTGTTTCTCATCTCGTTGTTTAGCAGTTTTATTCTGCCGAGAAGAAATTAGTCGCCTTCATTATTCATTTATCATCATTCTCTTCTCAGAATAATATTATTAGCAATATTATATTAGCAAGTCATTATTCTTTGGGGGATGGCTTGCACTTTATTTGCCCTAGCAAGACATTTTTGCAGAAGAATATACCGGGTACTGAGCTCCGATTCTTATTATTTTCTTGCTTTCGTGCAAAATTTTGCTAGCCTGGTCTTCTCGTTAGCATTGATTTATTTTGCCGCGTCTCTTCGCGTCTGTGCTCCCTTCAGAAGATTTGATATTATTACGAGTTTTATGTCCCTTTGGCTGACGAGGGGTACGATTCTTCGGCAGTCCCTCCTAGTCATTTTTGGGAGTTGATTCGTCTCGTTGCATATCCGATTTTGGAGCTGGATACTTTTCGTATTGGATTTTTACCTGCATGCTAATAATGCTAATATTAGCATTACAGAGTCGTAAGTAAGCTGGAGTACGTAGCCTATACTCATATGTAAATTGTGGTCTTTCCACCTATTACTTGTCACAGCGCCCATTATCACTTATTTCCTGATATAGTGTTGCCTCTGGCGCCTTTTGGAACTTTCGAACTGGATCATTATACGACTTTGTTGTGATCTCCCTTTTTTTTTTCTTTGCCACCCTTGTTGTCCTCCTATTTATAAAGCAATATTTTGGAATCCGACGTTTCTTGATTTGTTGGGCCGTGGAGCGGTAGATTTTCCTGGAAGGTTAGTTTAACCCAGATTTTTTTTATTTTTTCTCTTATATTATTCATCCTAGTACAGAATTAAATTTTGTTTTCAATCGTGCAGTTAGTCAAGGGGACCAACATTGACCGAGCTCACTCGAGGTTTACCGGTGCATGACGTCACTGTACGATACAAATTTGATCAGCATGGAAAAAATAGGCTTATACGATCAAGTGAGTGACAGTTCATGACGCTGCTAATCACTGGACGCGCATTACCTATATTAGTTTATTGATTGATTCAGAATTGATAATTGCTTAGCGTTATTTGAAGCATTTGATCATTTTTTTTTCTTAATATTTTCATTAGTACCATTTCTTTTGTTAGCTGCAAAGCTTGGTGGTATTTTTTCTATTATCTGAGTTTCCATATTTAACAATGTTCGTAGTATTCTGTTTCTTCCCTTTATTTCTCTCAGTGTTGACATCATATCAAAAGTTAATGTGGGTTTTCTGTTTAAAATTGTGGCAAATCATGTAGGGGATTATATCGATTTTTTTTTTCCATTTCTTATGCTGGACTGACATGCGTACTATTGCGAATTTTTACAAGTGTGCCATTTTCCGCTTCTTTCATGGTAAATCTTGATTTATAATTTCGCAGTCCGTCTTTTATCTTCCAGCTCCTCTTTTATTATTATACAATGTATCAGGATTGCTACTCGTCTAATTTGGCGGGCTATGTTTTTATTACGTCTCTTTGGCCGAACAAATTTGGGGCTTATTTTCCGGTCCATTTGACACAGATTGGATATCCGTCTTTGCTGCATTCACAGATTTAGTCTTTTCGGCGGTTTTGATATTCGTCCGGAACGAGTTCGAACTTCCTCAGTCCCTTTACTGGTTACTTTAGCCGTAGTTTGACCGTGGTATTGATTACGATTCTCTACGACCGGTTCCGAAGGGCCTGGTTTCTGTTCTTCGTATTGCTTTTTTGGAGCTTTTTCGGTTTTCTCAAAACTATCCGTTACTAGCCGTTTCTTTGGTCTTCCTAGATCAGGATCTCTAGAAGAGGATGGGGTCATAACGTCCCAAGCACGTGACTGACGTTGCTTTATTTTCTTAGCCTTTTCAGACAATTTTCGCGCTTGTTCCGCAGCTGAGGTTGGAGGGTTTGTATATTGGTACGTTTCGAGCGAAAAGTTTTGTGAGGGCAGTCCACTGGGCCCTGGCTCATCTGGATTAAATACGTATTCAGTCGGTGTTTGTGGTTCAGGCTCTCTAATCATTTCTGGGGCTTGGTAATTTGGGGCAAATGGATTTATGGCCTGCCACTGAATCGGTTCTTCAGCTATTGCTGGTGCCCTAGAGGCTGATTCCGGTACTTTATATTCCGGAGCAAATGGGTTTAAACTTTGTTGTTTATCTCTTTTATATTCCTGCAGCAGTTCGGTAGGGGAAATTAGCATGTATTTTCGGGAGCCTGCTATTTCTGGTTTCATTTTCCAATGATCATAACTAACCGGACTGTCAAAACTTTGCCATTTTTGGTCGAAAGGTAAGGTTGTGGGCCAAATAGCTTGGTCTAAGGTTTTGCTCTCTTCTTCGTCCTCACTCAATGGATACACATCAGTGGGTGAAATGCGGTAAAAATGCCGTGACGAATTTAGTTTTGGTTTTACTTCCTCAGGTATTTCATAATCAGTTTCCGGAGAAGGGGTTCGAAAGTACGGAATTCCTATGTCTGTCGGGTGGTTCAGATGGATGGGCGAAATATTTTCTTCTACCATTAAATCCGGTTGATTTCTTCCGTCTTTCGGGCTAGAAATGCGCGAAGGGAAGAATTGCATCTGATTTTGTTGTGGGTGTAAGAAACTTGGGATTTCAATATCTGAATCAAACTGCAAGCTAGGGTAACCGTCGGGGTCTGCTGGAGAGCTTGCGCGTGATTGGGAAATCTGTGATTGGTTATTCAGCATTACTGCGACATTGGTCCCAGTTAAAGGTGCTCCTGAACTAGCATAATCGTTGAATTCGTCATCGTCAAAAATCGTAGGCAAAAACAGGTGATGCGGTTTCATATTCTTTAATCGGTTTGCCAATATTGGACCTTTCTCGAATAGCGATGAGGTTTCTTTTGTTTCCGGTAGGGGTTCGGTTGTCCATGGGCTCTTTTGATACGCTCTTTTTAGACGATTGTGGTGAGCGACGTAAGGTTTGCCTGTTTCCGTGTGTCTCAGTTGGTAAGTTAGGTCGTTTTTCTCTCTTTTTTCAACACGATAAGGGCCTTTGTATCTGTCAGCTAGCTTCCCATCTTTTTGAATTTCAAGAAATACTAGGTCACCAGGTTGGTACGTATGGAAATTACGGGCTTTCCTATTGTAGTACTCCGTATGATTATTTTTGGCCTTTTCGAGATTTTTCCTCACAGTCTCATAGCAGTAGCGCATTCGTGCTATTATTTCAGATTTAAAGTTCGTATCCACATTGTAGAATTTTCGGCATCCAAGTATTTCATTTATTGCTGTTTTAGGTTCCCGTAGGAAGAAAACGTAATGACTTGAGTCACCTAGCGATTCCCTGAAGCTGGTATTTATAGCAAAAACTACCATTTGGAGGTATTTATCCCAGCTTGTTGGATCGTCCCGGCAAATTATGGCTAAACTGTCTCCGAGCGTTGAATGAAATCTTTCTATCGGATTTGCTTTCGGGTTTGCCGCGCTTGTTAGTAAGCGGGTGACACCGAGGATCTTAAATAGCTCCGCGTTCAGTGAATGTAGGAAGTTGGTTCCTCTGTCTGATAGGATTGCCGAAGGGAATCCATATTTACAGAACAACTGTTCTACTAGAGCCTCCGCAATATCTGATGCTTTTTCTCCGTAAAGTGGTAATGCGAACAAGAATTTCGAAAACATATCGGTTACAGTGAGTACCGCCTTGTACCCACGTTCCGAGGGGGTTCCTGCTTTCCATATATCCATGCTTAATACCTCGTAAGGTCGAGTTGGAAGCGGGGCACTACCGAGAATCTGGATTGGTCTGGTGGGAGTCAACTTTCGTAGGTTACAGCCTGTGCAAGCTAGAATGTATTCTTTTACCTTGCTATAAGCACCGGGGCGATAAAATTCTTCCTTGAATTTATGATAGGTTTTTGCCAGTCCCAAGTGAGCTAAATCTTTGTCATGGATTTGCTTGATAGCTTCAGCGAGTAGTATTAGTGGCAACACTGGTATCATTTTGATTTCTGCCGATTTGTAGGGCTGTGGTGCCGTATAATATTTGCAAAGTACACCACTTTCATCAACAATAAATTGGTCCACGTCCTTTTCGAAAGATTTTAAGTCGAGAGGTAAGGTAATTGAGGACTCAACACGATCTATTAGGTTTTTGCAGAAGTAATCGGTTTGCTGGAATTTTCGCAGGTTTTCTATGCGCAAGGGTGACCTTTTTTCTAGCACGGAAACGTCAAGTGAATCATCAGTATTTAAGCCGGTAGGCAAGCTTTTGTGTTGATCGATTGGATCCGGAAAATGTTTTTTGGAAGAGGTTTTCTCTTTTGCCGGTTTTTGAATTTTAGCCGTTTTTTCACCTTTCTTCGCCGGCATTTTTGGTCCAGCCGCATTAATGGCTAGTACTGCTTCAGTTCTTTTTTCGGAGTCCAGAATATCAAGCATATTTTGTAGTTCCGTTAGGGAAAAAGTCTGAAGTTTCTCTTTTGGTGGTTCCGGATAACTAGATAGTCGCGAAAGGAAGTCTGGAACTCGATTGAACTTTCCTGGTAAATAAATGATTTCGTAATCGTATTGGCTGAGCGTTAAGACCCATCGCGTTATTCTTGAGTTCTTTGGTTCGCGCAAACATTGGAGATATTGAAGTGGTTTGTGATCCGAGTAGATTTTTATCTTTTTCCCCAGAATGTAGTGCTTCCAGGTTTCGATGAACGTAATAATCGCCAAAAACTCTTTTTCAAGAACTGAATAATTGGTCTGAGCCGTATTCAACGTTCGGGATCCGTACTCAATGATTCGCTGACCTTTCCCATCCGGATGATAAAGTATTGCTCCTATACAATCTTTAGATGCGTCCGTCGCCATTTCGATTTCTAGTTCCGGTTGATAGAGGGTTAGAACTGGTTCCGAGGTTATAGCAATTTTCAAAGCTTCGATAGCCTGTATTTGTTTCGTTCCCATGTGGATTTCTTCTCCCTTTTTTAGCATATTGGTAAGAGGTAAGGCAAGTTTGGAATAATTACGGATGAATTTCCGCAGGTATGACGTCATTCCTAGAAAGGCTCGCAGTTTCGTTATGTCGGTGATGGATTTTGGATCAAATTTTGTTATCGCGCTGATTTTGGCGGGATCTGGCGAAATTTGGCCCTCGCTAATTACATGTCCTAGGTAGGATATTTTCCTTTTCAAAAAGAAACATTTTGAAGCTTTCAGTTTCAGTCCAGCATCATGAATTTTGGTCAAGGTTTGCTTAATAACTTCTTTATGGGTCTCGAAGTCCTTGGAGAAAGCACAAATATCGTCCATGAATAAGCAGATGTTTTTGTTCAGTAATCCGCGGAAGATTTTTAGCATAAGCTGAACAAAAATTCCTGGCGAAGTTTTCAATCCGAACGGTAATCTTTTGTACTGAAAAAGTCCCATGAATGGTACGGCAAATGCTAATTTTGGTCTGTCTTGCTTTCTCACTTTTATTTGGTAGAAGGCTTGGAACAGATCTAAAGTGCTGAAAATGCAAGCACCTCCCATTGCCTGAAGATTATCTACTGTCAGTGGATTTGGGTTGCTGTTGCCCTTTAAAACAGTATTTAGGCGTCGGAAATCTGTACACATGCGTAGCGAACCGTCTTTCTTTGATACGAGTACTACCGGAAAAGACCAAGGTGAGGCTGATTCCTCAATCAAATCAAGATCCATCATTTCATTTATTTTGCTTTCGACCCAAAATTTATGTTGGTGTGGTAACTTATATGGTCTTATGGATATGGGTTCAGCATCGCCAGTATCAATCGTGGCTTCTAGCAAATTTGTGCAACCAATATCTTTTTCATCCCTGGCAAAGCTCCATCTGTGATCCCAAAGTAAAGATCCAAATTCTTCTTTTTCCTTTTCATTTTTTGCTTCGTTTAGGTCAAATTGTGACAAAAATGTTTCTTTTGACATTCCGTAGTCCTCGTCTGAAATTTTAGTTTCGGTTTGTTCATTATTCTGGATAGATGCTATCACGTCCGGAATTAGAATTTCGTCCTGTCCGTCGGTAAAAATCGTAGCTGTGCCAATAGGTCCTGCCGGCAGTTTCATTGGATGGTTTTGGCCATTTAAGATTTGTATTTTTCCTCGTCCATTTACTGCCGAAATCAATTGGTCGTCAATGACAATTTTAGTGTACCCCTCAAGTGGGTAACCTTCGATTATGAAGTCGCCGGAAATACAACTGTCTGTACCCAAATCTTCGCGCACTAACTTTATGCTTGCGGTTGAATTTGTACTTGCAGAGATTGTGGTTCGCTTTTCGAGTATTACAAGCAATCTGTTTAGGGATTTGTCGCTGTCTTTTTCTATTTCTTTTGGAGCTTCTGCGACGTTCGGTATTAAGCTCGGTTCCGGACTGGTACTTTTATCGGAAGGGGCGGACTTTGGTCCTAGGCTTATTATTTCAGTTCCCGATTCGTGGTTAGATTTGGGGTTTGGCCGGTTAATACTATTCAGTGCTTCAATTACTGATTGTATTTGCGTGTCTCTATCTGGGATTTTGGAACGCGTGGTTGTCGAAAAGGGGGCTAGAGCTATATGGCCGTCCACTAGCGCTCGCCTTGTGATTGCGTTTGCCGTCTGGCGAGTATTGATCCCTGTTTGCCAATTCCTTCGCTGGCTGTTTCCGTAACGACCGTAGTCTGTTCGCGGAAAAACTTTCTGCAGACCGAAGCGCGCCTCATAATTTGTCCGCTGGAAGTTTCGGTTATTTGGCCGGTCGTGGTTTGCTTGTTCGAAGTTTCGTCGGTTTTGCTGATTTTCCCGGTAAACATTATTCACGAAGACTAAGGTTTTTTGGTAGTCTTTCGGTCTGTTTGGGGGCTTTGGTCTGTCTCGTCTCATATACACGCTGCTGATTCTGTCAGTCTGCGCGTGATCTCGAAATTCCTTTGAAAAGTCTGATTTGAAGTGCACGGTTTTATTCTCCGCATCTAGAAAAATACTGTTTTCTCTCAGAAACGGGAATCCTAGGACAACTTCGTAGGGTATATCAGAACATATCAAAAACTCAGTAGGCATAGTTCTCCCTCGAAATTTAACGTTCACGTACGCTAATTCTCGAGCTTTGAGAGAGTGGCCTGTAATTGAGCTAAGTTGCCGAGTTACTGGTCGGACTTTTCGTCTTTCGTCAGGTTTGAATTTTTCAAAAACATCTGACCTTATTAGGCAACAAGAAGCGCCAGAGTCGACTAAAGTTTTGGCTCTGACATTATTAAACATGAAGCTATTTACAATTGGCAAGTCACAAAATTCATCAAACACTTCATTCAAATAACAAGTTTTTCGATAATTGGCGTTAATCTGTCGAACTCGCTGCTGACCTAAATTCTTGGTCCAGCAGCGAAATACTCGTTTTTTGGTAAACAGTCATAACCGGTTCGGAATTCAGGATTACTATTTTCCGCAAAGTGGCTGCGTCCGGAGAAAGCTCTGGCTCCCGGGAAGTATTGATCGCAGTTTGGCCTCCGGAAAACCTGAGATTTCTGCTGGGAACGGATAATCGAAGGGAAGAATTCGTTTGGTCGGGAGCGGTTCAGGGAATGAGGGTATTTAGTTGCCGGTGCTGGGTAAGCGACGTCCCGCTCGCGTTTGAAACAATTGCGCTGGATGTGTCCCTCCTTGTTGCAATAATAGCAGATAATTGCCCTTCTGTTTGAACAATTGGGTTCGTTTTGTGGGTTTCGTTGGGGTCTCGGATGGTCATTTTCATGGTTTTCCGCGAAAGATACTCTACGGGGCCGGGTATTGGTTGGTCTTTTGGGGGTTTCAGGTGACCGATCTCTGGTTGGGGTTTCGTAGACTGACGGTGATGACGATCTGGATCTAAAATTATCTGGAGCCATTATCGATCCCGCTGCGTTGATTGATAATTTTCGGTGGGCTCTTACCAGATTTTCAATGGAGATCTCATTTTCAACCGCTTCAATTGCTGTTTCGAGGTTCTGTATTTGTCTGCTCACACAGATTTTAAACAGTCGTTCTGGTAAGCCGATCTTGAAATTCTCGAAGACTGCTCTTGTGAATGTTTCATTCACCGTGTCACCCAGGGTTATTGCTGTTTTGCGTCGGACCAAGTCTGCGTAGTCTCTGACTGACATGTGCGGAAGCAAAGTTGGGATATCATATTTCAGTTTCTCGGAATCGGTTGTTTCTTTAAACCTCTTCCTGAACAGGTCAACGAACTGTCCGTAGGTCAGGGTATCTGTCATTATCGTGGCTACATATTTTAGTGCATTCCCTTTTAGTCTCAGTGGTAATATGTTTTTGAGGTTTTCCCATTCTGCGTCTCCACCCGTGTAGTTTATGATGTAGTCAAGGATTTGCAGAAATTCGGATACGTCGGTGGCGCCATCAAATTCCGGGATGTTTTTAAGTAGGTTTGTTTTTTGAGCTTTTTCGGATGTTCCGTAAAAACGTTCTTCGGCTGTTGCCATTTTTCAGATTTTATATCAGGGGAAAAAAAAGGAATTAGAATATTAAATATGTTCAAACTTCATGAGGAATGCCTATCTGTTACGAGTTTTAAGCCTAAAATTTGTGATGGGTTCATTTATGGGTTTAGTTGTAATCGATGAAAAAAATGGGTTTGTTTTGGGGTTTGCATCATGTCTTTAAATATCGTCGTTAAACATGGGTGATTGATTCATTGTTAAAAATCAAATAGGTATTAAATATTATTTATACCATCATACGGATACGTTTGGGTTTTAGTTATTGACCGCGCATGTCACCAAATATGATAAAGAGAAAAAGTGTGTAGGAGGAGGTTTGTTATAGTAGTGGCGTGTGGCGTGCGAGCATGGTAATATTGGCGACTGGTTTGTGGTGCGAATACACCGTTATACACCGAGTCTTTTCGAAGGCGATACTCAGTTCGTAGGTCAATAACTAAAACACATTTATTAAGGTTCGTACTTACATTGAAGATAGGTTGGTTAACACTTGTCACTTAATTTGCTCAGAGGTCAACTGAACTGAGAACAGAGCCCAGGTCGAGCTCCAAGTCGAACTGAGATCCGAATTGAACTGACTTCCGAACTGCGAAGTTGGTCCTTTTAAGCCCTTGGAAATGTCTACAGAGTGCTATAACGAATAGTGTTACTGTTCGTACGTCCTAGCAAATCTTTATACAGTATGAAAGGGTTGGTGACCAATGGAGTGAGTTTGTCTAGGTTCTTGATGGGGAAAAGAGTTCTTTGATTGGAGAAAAGGAAATAAACTCTCTCCGTCGGAGAAAAGCGTGGGCGTTAGAGCTAGTCGGAAATAGAGAGAGTTGAGGATAGAGCTTGTTGAATAAGCTTTGATCAAGATATATTTGTATACTAGATGTATCCTCACATGATGATTTGGATGAAGGTCAGAAATCAACCATTCAGAAGTTCAGTAGCTGACTGCAAATCATAGTTGTCTGCAGGCTGACTGTGCAAGGACTGTACCAAAGAGATATATTCGATGATTTGAGCAGGGTTTTGGCCATTCTTGGAAAGGATCCACTTCAGGCTTCAGCTAGAAAAATGAACCTGTGTTAAAAGAACCAAAGATTCTAGCAACTATAAGTATCTGATTTTAGTGAGTTTCTTTGTAAGCGTTGCTTGGAGTTAAGTTGGTGCTGAGATTTCATTTTGACATGGCTGCTGTTTTTGCTGCTTGATTGGGCTGTTTACGTGGTAGAGATTCTATGGGTCCTGAAACGAAAGTGAAGGATACCCATGACTTCTGTCTGTCCGTCTGTCTGTGAGCACGATAATTAGGAATGAGATATTTTGATGAAACTTAATGATGAGGATTCTTTGGGTCAAGGGACAGGTCGGTCGTAGATGGGCTCCGTAGCCCTACGTTTAGGGGTGAAGGTTCAAATTAAGGGGCAGACAAAATAGCTTTTAACAGCTAATGAGATAGTCTATTTAGGGGTAAGAAGACAAGCTGGACACGAGTATGAAAACTATTTTCTCGCCGGACAAGTAGTTTGCCCGGAATCCGGCCAAAACCGGAGAATTTGTTAAAAGTAAAATTTTTATTTGAAGTTGATTAGAGGTTCGATTTAGTGGTAAGGAGACATATTGAATCCGCATATGTAAATCATTTTCCCACCGGAGAAGTAGTTCACCCGGTCCACCTGGAATCCGGCCAAAAGTGGAGAATTTGTTAAAAGTAAGTTGAATAGATGTTCGAAATAGGGGTAAGGAGATACCCTGAATTCGTTTTTGAGCTTAAAGCACAGAGGACAGTATTTACGATTTAATTCATGTAAATACTTCAAGAATAAAGAGTTTCCAAATAGTACGCGCCATCGCTTCCGATTTGATCGTTTCCGAGTTCTTGCAGAACCTCACTACCTCAGCGTACCATGGACATTTCATGAGTGCGACAAACCACAAAATATTCGAAATTGCTTTGGTGCATGTGTTCTGAGAGATGAATTCCGAATCTTCAAGAAAGTGCGATTATTTGTGATTGTTGCAGCAGAGGTTACATCTTTCTTCAGTTTTACACCAATTACACCCTTTATTGAGTGGCTGTATTATGTCAGAGTTGTTTTTGATTCCTCTGGTGTTTTGCAACTGCATTATGATGGGTTAATTTTCGTCTCAAAGAGGCTATTGGCCACTGCAGCCTGAAGTGTCTATCACATCATGGAAATAACTCTAGCAAGGTATGGAATCTCACTGGGTTCATTGTTTCTACTTCTCATGATTTCACTTGAGATCTGATGTTTTTTTTTTTCAGTTTAATATTCTGTTCTTGATCTCACAATACCACAGTAATCTCATTGTGAGACCTTCCTGTTGGGTTGGTAGTTGTAAGCTATTTCATAAGGCGGCATGATTATGTGGGATCTAAAAACGGCACTTACAAGGGCACTACAAACTGCAAAAAATTTATCTGAGGGGCCTTACTAGTAGTTTTAATTGGTGGAAAGGTGCATCACTTATGTTGGGCCTTAGGTTCAGCATTTTAGCCCAGTCAACAAATCCCTGATTTTTGGGTACCATATGCCAAACGCTAGGTATATCTAACGTTTGGCATAGCCTATGCCTAACGCTGGATACCCTATGCCAAACGTTTGATAGGTGTTGGCACCCCAGTGGCACCCTAACCCTGACCTACCTCACTACAGATGAGTTCTGATTGGTTGATTTCTGAGCTTCACTCAAATCATCAATATTTTATTGGGTCACAGTATCCAGCATTTGGAATAGTGTATCCAGCGTTAGGCATAGGGTATACCAAACGCTGGACATACCCAGCGTTTGGCATAGGCTTTCCCAAAATCAGGGATTTGTGGTAGACTGTTTTAGCCACACTAAAATCTAAAATTTGGGTGGGAGGAAGTTGAAGTTTGCCGAAAAATGCAAGTTGAAAAAAAATTAGTTGCCCGAGGCACTCGGGTTACATTTGTCTTGAGTGCAGTAGTATCAAGCTGCTTGGGTGTCACTGATGAGAAAGCTGCAATGAAGGACCTGCTTGGTGACATTGCTGTTGTGAACAACCTTTTGCTTAATCTCGGTAAAAATTGGCGGTAATGTGTCATCAAACCTGTGTAACCTTTCACATGTAGCGCCATATTTCCCATCCAAAGCTCCCAAGTCAACAACCTCAACAAGGTATACTATTAATGAGCTAACTTTGAAGATATCAAGCTTCCAGATGAAAAATTTATCCAAAATAGTAGTACGAAGTTGTACAGAAAAGAAGCATGCAGTACGAACTGATGCTACTACATATTTCTATGTCAAGGCTACCTTGTCAGTTGTCACTGCATTCTACTCTATGCTACAACTAGCAAGACTGGATGCTACTATAGTAAGACAGGATGCTAGATACTACTGCTTAAGATTGGCCCAGTCTGAAATCATAGCATTATTTACTATTACATATAAATACATTCAACTTTTTCATAAAGCTATTATGTAACTTTGCAGTCTGTAAATTTTTCATTGGTTATATGTCAGCACTGGGGTGGTCTATCTGGCACAGATGCATGATCATAGGCAAATTGGGGTATACCACCAGCTTCAAATAGCCTCTGCCTACTCCTTTAACCTGTGCTGGCTAGCACTATTGACTAAAATTAATTTTGAATGATTGTTCTGTGGATTTCAGTCAAATTGTCAATAAATTCTACAGTTAGAGTTTGAAGAAGCATATCTACAGTTTTTGGGGATGATGCGCCATGATATGAGCACTGGTATGGCGGAGCAAGGGCAGAATAACCTACCAGTCTGCAAAAAAACTTGATTTTGTATGTCCCATATCATATACTGGGTATATCATTCATTTGGCATGCTCTTTTTCTAAGTCATTGTGCCCCAACCTTGAGCACCAGTGCTCATACCTTGGGGCGTATCCTAATTTAAGAGAAAGCATATCCTAAAATCATAGATTTGTGGCAGCACACATATTCAGTTTCTGGAGCTTTGGGATCCTATCTTAGAAAAGAACCCCGAACTCAGATTCAAAACTAAAAAAATAAAAATAAATGCAATTTCTATACTTAGTATGTGCTTGGACAGCTCCCAGAACTTGAATATTCCTCCAGATGTAACAGAAGTAGAAGTGCTTGAACAGCTCCCAGAACTTGAATATTTCTTCAGATGTAACAGAAGTAGAAGAAGAGGGCTGGAGTGCAGCAGAGAAATTGCTTGGTTTACTGTAATTTACCTTTTACCATACCGTATGCAGTTTTAAGTGCATCACTAAAATATAGGCTATATCTTTCTATTCTATCAGTAGTGCAGGCCCTTTCCATATGTTGAAACCAGATGCGGGACATCTGTTGAAATGTCCGGGGGCTAGTTCGATCATAAAAAATATCACTGTTGGGACAAAATCACTATAATCCACAGCAAATCTTGGCCAGCATGGACTTAGCTCCTACATTTCGTTTTTGATCGTTTACTTCATTGTAATACTCAGAGGCATTACTAGCCAAAATGTTTGGGGGGGGGGGGCATTTACCGACTGGCTGGTAAATTTTACCGACTGTTTCTGCAGAAAAACGACCGTTTTCAACAACAAAAAATGACAGTTTTGACCCAGTCCTGACGCCCCTGGTAATACTAGATGAAGTGTATCGCAGCATGAATGGGCGTAACACTGTTCGAAGTGCCCAAGGCAACTAATTGCTCCAGGGGTTGTTCTAAAGTTGAGGGTCCATACCATCCATATTTTCAAAGTCTCAATCTGATTTTTTTGGGATCCCAGAACGTAAGTGGAGGGATACCTAGGACATTGTCAAAGTTGTCCGTCCGTCTGTCTGTAAGCACGATACCTCTCGAAGGGAATGAGATATTTTGATGAAACTTGGTGTAGGGGTTCGTTGGGTCAAGGGTAAGGTCGAGTTTGTTGATAGGCTTTGTAGCCCTATATTTAGGGGTGGGGGAGCGGGTTTAAATTAAAGGGCAAGCAAAATATTTTTAAACAGCTAATGAGACAGTCGATTATGAGGTAAGAAGACATGCTGAACATGATGGTGAAAACCGTTTTCTCGCCGGACGAGTATTTCGCCCGGAATCCGGCACAAACCGGAAAGTCTGTTAAAAGTAAACGTTTTATTTTTGAAGTTGATTAGATGTTCGGTTTAGGGGTGCTGAACACGATAGTGAAAACCATTTTCTCGACGGGCAATTAGTTCGCTCGGAATCCGGCCAAAACCGGAAAATTGTTAAAAGTATTTGTAGTTGATTAGATATCCGATTTAGGGGTAAGAAGAGATGCTTAATCCGTGTATGACAACCTTTTTTTACCCGGACATACAGTTCGCCCGGAATCCGGCTGGAACCGGAAAATTTGTTATAAGTTAAATTTTAATTTGAAGTTGATTAGATGTTCGATATAGGGGAAAGAAGATAAGCTGAGTTCGTTTTTTAGCTTTTTTTTTTTGCCGGACAGGCGGTTCCGGAATTCGGCCGAAACCGGGAAATTGGCAGAAGTAAGGCAGGAAGTTTTTGTCAAAACAGATATGACTTACAGGGGTAAACACAAACATGCTGAATCCATATCTGAACTTGGTTTTCTCAGATGATCAGCTTTTTGGCCTTAACCTGTTTCTGACTTTTAATAGTAAAAATGTTCAAGGAGTCTGGCGAAGAGAAGACCCAATTGTCTGGATCAAATATTGAATTTTTGGGATCCCATCGAAACCTTTGGTCTTGTTGTATGTTGCTTCTATGGTGTAGATGAAACAATGAGCTCTACACAGTATGATTAGTTGATTAGATGTTGGGTTTAGGGGTAGGAAGACATACTGAACACGATGGTGAAAACCATTTTCTCGCCGGGCAAGTATTTGGTCCGAAATCCGGCCAAAACCGGAAAATTGTTAAAAGTATTTGTAGTTGATTAGATATCCGATTTAGGGGTAAGAAGAGATGCTTAATCCGTGTATGACAATCATTTTTTACCCGGACATACAGTTCGCCCGGAATCCGGCTGGAACCGGAAAATTTGTTATAAGTTAAATTTTAATTTGAAGTTGATTAGATGTTCGATATAGGGGAAAGAAGATAAGCTGAGTTCGTTTTTTAGCTTTTTTTTTTTTGCCGGACAGGCGGTTCCGGAATTCGGCCGAAACCGGGAAATTGGCAGAAGTAAGGCAGGAAGTTTTTGTCAAAACAGATATGACTTACAGGGGTAAACACAAACATGCTGAATCCATATCTGAACTTGGTTTTCTCAGATGATCAGCTTTTTGGCCTTAACCTGTTTCTGACTTTTAATAGTAAAAATGTTCAAGGAGTCTGGCGAAGAGAAGACCCAATTGTCTGGATCAAATATTGAATTTTTGGGATCCCATCGAAACCTTTGGTCTTGTTGTATGTTGCTTCTATGGTGTAGATGAAACAATGAGCTCTACACAGTATGATTAGTTGATTAGATGTTGGGTTTAGGGGTAGGAAGACATGCTGAACACGATGGTGAAAACCATTTTCTCGCCGGGCAAGTATTTGGTCCGAAATCCGGCCAAAACCGGAAAAATTGTTACAAATATCTGTAGTTGATTAGACATCCGATTTAGGGGTAAGAAGAGATGCTGAATCCGTGTATGACAATCGTTTTTTATTGGACATATAGTTCGCCCGGAATCCGGCTGGAACCGGAAAACTTTTTATAAGTTAAATTTTAATTTGAAGTTGATTAGATGTTCGATATAGGGGAAAGAAGATAAGCTGAGTTCGTTTTTTAGCTTTTTTTTTTGCCGGACAGGCGGTTCCGGAATTCGGCCGAAACCGGGAAATTGGCAGAAGTAAGGCAGGAAGTTTTTGTCAAAACAGATATGACGTACAGGGGTAAACACAAACATGCTGAATCCATATCTGAACTTGGTTTTCTCAGATGATCAGCTTTTTGGCCTTAACATGTTTCTGACTTTTAATAGTAAAAATGTTCAAGGAGTCTGGCGAAGAGAAGACCCAATTGTGGATCAAATATTGAATTTTTGGGATCCCATCGAAACCTTTGGTCTTGTTGTATGTTGCTTCTATGGTGTAGATGAAACAATGAGCTCTACACAGTAACTTCGATTATCACAGACAAAGTTTTTTTCAGAGTAGGCTATATAAAAATAAACTTGTGTAATTCACAATCATTCGAAAATTTTTGACCTTTTAATCAATACAAAATGTCAAAACTATTCCTTTTCCCTGGGAGTGCTGAAGCTGGAAAAACTCGTGATGCCAATGTAGCTTTTGCCTAGAAAAAAAAAAAAACATATGACGTGTCTATCTAAGTCACAATTCCACAGACAGAAAGTTGTGTATGCCTGTTCGTTTTCTTGTCCTCAGAGCGTTTGTATCATGCTTGTCAACACCATCACCATTTGGTTAAAGGGGCTCTTCAGGGTGGCTGAAGTTTGCAACTATACAGACAAACTGAGTTTGGGATCCCGAAACGTAAGTGAGGGATGGCATCGCAAAAATTGTCCGTCTGTTAGCATGATAACTCTGGAAAGGGTTGAGATGTTAAAATTTGACACGACGTTTCTTTGGGTCAAAGTAGAGTTCGAAGGTGGGCTCTGTAGTGCTATATTTATGGGTGGGGCAGGGGTTTCAAATTAAGGGAGGACAAAAAATATGTTTCAAGCTAGTTGATTCAGAGGTGAGGAGACATGCTGAATCCAAATATGAAAATAGTTTCGCTGGACAAGGAGTTTACTTGGAATCAGGCAAAAAGCGGATATTTTGGGAAAAGTAAGAGTTGTATCTGAAGTTGATTAGATGTTTGATTCAGGGGTAGGAGCACATGCTGATTCTGAATATGAAAATTATTTTCACGCCGGATATGTAGTTCGCGCTGAATCTGGGAATTTAGCATGAAGTTTTAAACTAAGCGATACATATTGAGGAGATATACTGTTGCAACTTTTGATCATACTAATGATAAACAAAAATGTGCATGCGATCAGTCTACTAATCTGCCAAACGGCATTTGCTGGTTCGAAAAGTCAGAATGCATCCGGCAAGGATCTGGTAACAGTTTAATAAAAATTTGTTGACCGATTTTCGAGTCTCTACCCTGCCCTTTATCCATAAAAGCGAAAGCTCTGCGTCGATGACGTCATATCTTACACCTAGCGCTCTGGGTTTACATGTCGGTAGGCACTAGGCAGATAGGCAGTCTGTCGCAGAGTAAAAGTGCAATTCGGCAACCATGATATCAGTTACACTGGTATGAGTTACCAATGTATCAGTTACAATCGTGTCAGTTACCAAGGTATCAGTCATCACGGTACCAGCTACAATGATATCAGTTACAGTGGCATCAGTTACCATGGTGTATATTTATCAGTGTAAGAATCTCAGCAACAAGTAAACATTCAATAGTACAAATTTACAAGGAGTCTGGCGAAGACCAGATATCTAGAAGATCCAGTTGTCTGGATCAAATATGAAATTTTGGGATCCAGTCGAAACCTTTGGTTTTGTTCAAATTCACGATACTTGCAGCCAAAAGCAGCAGAGCAGCATGTAAATCACTGTAAAGTCTGTGTCAAACCTGGATAAACCTAGTCTTAATCTATCCTTCAACTCTTCATTGAAATCTGGTTTCTACCCTTTCAATTGTAGGTAATCATCCAAACCAGCCAAGATTAGGGGCATGAAACATCCTTGTGCTAAATAGCAACCAATTTGAAATTGAAAAAAGATAAAATGACACACTGAAAATAGGATGAAATCATCGCAGTATGATATATAAACTGATAATTATTCAGTGATGGTTCATTATCTCTGTATCCCGGCGTCACCGAACCGCATCTAGGTGGTGAGCAGAGGGGCTAGACAGTTGCAAGTAAAAATCCGAAGAAATGGAGAGTATCTGCAGTTTTTCAGTGTTAATGGTACTTTCGTGGTCTCAGTAAACCTATCACCTAGAATTAGTTCGTGAAAAATGTATTTCCAGGATAAACACTCACCTATTTACTAAAGCTCTCTGTGGAACCAGTCAGCGGGGTTTAGCAAACATGGCTGTAGCTGTGAGTCTACACATCTAGACACAATGCTGTGATGCACAGGTGTACTACAGGTCAGAATCCTGGGCTTTACTTGGTAGATACCATTGGAACTATGTGCATCTATTGGCCAGACGTCACGTTTTCTGAATTTGCACCTGTAAAAAATTAGAGCATTTCAAGCAGCGTAGAAGTATTTCAATGCGCTACACTATAGTCTTAGCTTCATAGCACATAAAGAAACAGCCTGACTGAATTTCAAGGACAGTCGAACATGATTTCTAGATAGCTAAACCTTAGGCTGAAGAAATACTTATAAACTGAAAGTAGTTTCTTTTGTTTTCGTATGTTGTCGATTATTAGTCCTGGTTTGGTCTTACTGTCTGTCAGACTAAATCACCATAGTCAACGTTTGAGAGTTGTATTGGGATCCTGAACAGCTAGAAAAAAAAGTTTGTTGTAAATGATTTTACTCAACCCTCCAATATTGTTTTGTATTGTAGTTTTTAAGCTTCTTCATTGCTATCCCACGATTCCCATTTATGCTATTCTCAAAACTATTCTCAAAACTTTACCCAAGATGGAGTTAACCAGTCGGTTGTCTGTCTGTCAGGTTATGTCAGCAAGAATTTTCTGGTCAGAGAATGTCGTACAAATGTGATTCTAAAAGAAGGTTATAGTTTGTGACAAGTCTGGGGACCCTGACCTGATGCAAATATTTTTATTTACTCGAACAATCAATAATTTCTCATGTTACTCAAGCTTTTTGTGCAACCTACCTTACCATAATTGGTTTTGTTGTCTGTCTGTCAGACCTAATCAGCCTGAACTGGAGTCTCTTTTTTTACCTAGTTACCTAGACTACAGTAAGCTATCACGCACATACCAGTTTGAGGCATCTTCGTCATGTTTTAGTGGTTGACCTGCTGGCTCAACCCTTCTTGTACAGGAGGGATACCTGACCTCGTTTTTATACTACCTCGATTTTTGCCGCGAAAATTTTAAAATGAAATGTACATGCTGTCCTGAGAGTCAAGAGACAAAATATGAATTTTTGAACAGTCATGTGTCCTCAAATATTCAAATTCTCTGCCTTTTCTTTGTTTTCAAGCTGTTTTGAAAAGGGATTTTCTAGCTATTGACTTTGCTACCTTTTTCATCATTTTCTAGTCAATCGAGGTAAGGTTAGAATGAAGGCATCATGTTTGAAAAGAAAAATATTTGTAACAATAAGATTGAGCCAATATTTATTTATCCAATATGTAAACCATCCAGTTAGCTTCAGTCTAGTGTGTTTGTCATATTTATTGGTTCCTTTTTAAACCAGATAAATTATTCTGAAGGAAAGACGTGTCTGAGGTTGGATACCCCTCCTGTACCTCGAGAAGTTGAGGAGTGCCTGGTACAATTGCAGTGCTCCAGCACTGCCTGGGGGCAGTGCTGGAGCACTGCATTTTCGATAGGGAGGATGCAGAGTCAAAATTTTCACCGGCAATTTAATGGCAATTTGAGCATTAGGCTAGATTGTTTTAAGTTTTTAAACCAGTTTTAAGTTACTTTAAAATGTTAAAATTCAAAAATAAGATTTTGTAAGTACAACTAATCAAAAAGAGCAGCTCGGCAGCTGATTATGCAGCTACTAGGCGTCGCTTTTGCGAAGAACACTTGGACAGTACATGCCTATTGCTGCGGCCGAACTACCAAACCAGTCAACCACAAACCCCTGATTTTTGGATACCCTATGCCAAACGCCGGATATGTCTGGCGTTTGGCATACCCTATGCCTAACGCTGGATATACTATGCCAGGTGCTGGATACTGTAACCCAGTAAAATATTGATGATTTGAGTGAAGCTAAAAACTAAACCAATCAGAACTCCTTTCTATTGAGGTAGGTCAGGGTTAGGTTACCAACAGGTATCCAGCGTTTGGCATAGGGAATCCAGCGTTAGGCATAGGCTATGCCAAATGCTAGATATACCCAGCGTTTGGCATAGGGTATCCAACAATCAGGGATTTGTGGTAGACTGTACCAAACCCAAGACCAAATTCAACTGACCGCTGCAGGCGAAGTTCTGATATTTGCATTTTCTTTTTCTGCCGAACTCAACTGCTTCCCATGCAAATCCTAGCTTTTAATGTGGATCAAACATTAAGAACCAAGAACTTTCAGAATTATCAAGAACGGAGAGGGTGAAACCCTAACAGCAGCTTCAAGCATTTTTCTGCCAATATTTAACCATTTCCAGGACAGGTTCTTGAACGAATGTTTCTCAAATCCCAGGCCTAAAACCAGATAAAAAGGCACCTTCTAATAGAGAATATTATGAAACCCGTTGCAGTTTCCCAAGCATCCAGTTTCCCCTTTCCAAAGCATCCCAAATGAAAGCAAGGGCTAACCGTGAAATCATAGTGTTTTTCTTCACTTGTGCATCTACTCTGAATGCCAATAGTGACAAAGCAGATTTATGTCAAACCATGCCCTGCAGAATTTTTTTGAAAATCAACCTGCTTTTCAGCTATAATAGAGAGAACTGGAGACAAAAATAGAGCTTTTGAATAAAGATTAAATGTTGAGATAATAAGTAGTAGACCCAAAAAATAAGTAGTCTAGGTAAGTAAATACAAAATTTGGTAAGTAGAAAAGGCTGAAAATAAGTATCCTACTGCCAAAATAAGTAGAAGTGGAAGCACACTCAAAACACTCTGCCTTTTCAAAATGGCTGGTCATAAATAAATTACATACTTACTTACAGAGCCAACTGTTGTTGTTGATTTACGTCGCCTCTCGTCTACAGAGCCAACTAGATACAGCACTTCGATATTTTGAATATTGCCACGCACCAACGGCAAAGTTCTTTGAAACATACGTAGCGGCAACGTAGAAATTCGAGTAACAACTTGGAAACACTGGCAATCTCACGATCACCGTGAAAAATGGTCGAAGACCGCTAACTTCGAGATAAAGGATTTTTTATCATAAAAGGTTTCGGATGAAAGCAGATCTACTAGGGGGAGGGGTGGAGTCGAGAAATAGCTCATTAGGTCGCTGAAGCTTTAAGTTTTTTGTCGGTCAAGGAGTTCGGTCGGAATCCGGAAATTCGGCAAAAGTAATGCAGGAAGTTCTGATTTTTGTGTTTCTAAATTTGATAGCAAAAATGTTCAAGAAGTCTGGCATAAGACCAGATATCTACAAGACGCAATTCTCTGGATCAAATATTAAAGTTTTGGGATCCGATCGAAACCTTTGGTCTTTTTCTGCTTGACTTTGATTTTGCTGTGACAAAGGGCTTCGGTTTAAAATTTCACTGGTAATTTCATACCATGTTTCAGGATGTTTATGGTTTGATGAAGTCCAGTGTAATTTTCAAGAATCCGGGATTTTTTTAAAGGCCTACTGCACAGGCAAGGCTTTTGAAAATATTTTCTGCCAGTGCCAGTTTGGGTACTGTTATGTTTAAAGGGTGTGGTCAGTGTCCTGTTCGCATTTTGCAAGCCTCTTTTCGAAAATTTTCTCTGTCCTGCACGGCCTATTGCTTCTCGCAAATTTGTTTAATGTTGTAAGATTAGAAAATATTTTGAAGAAGTTTGTAAATCTTTCTCAAAGTTTTGTAGATAGTCTGGGGTCCACTGAACCGAAAGTCTTCTCCTTCTAAAAGTGGAGGGTCTTACTGGGGCAACACCTCTAGAGATCACAGGACCTCCCGTACGTTCTGTTACTCACGAAAGTTACCGGGATACAGCTTTTTGGTATATCGGACATGCTTTTCTAACCTCTTACACTCTAACTATTCTGCGGTTGCGGTTTGTGCTGTTGCATCCGCGGTCCAACTTTCGACCAATCAAAAGCAAGCAGATGTAAACAAACATTCAAACATTTCAGAAGCAGCGTTGCCGCCTGTCGCAGAAATCTGCGGTTAATGACAGTTTTCACTTCTTCGACAGAGCAAGCCAAAATTCTACGACCGGTTCCTTGCAAGTAAATATAAAAAGTAAGCAAACAATCTTTTGCGGCCAAAAGTCACATGTTCCAGACAAGAAAAAGTGGCAATAGTGTTTACAAACCAAGAATTCCAAGATATTTCACCTGAGAATTGGAGGATATTAAGAAGAATAAACAGGTAAAAATCATTCAAGCAGAGCTGCAATGTGGTTGTTCTTGAGTGTGGGTTAAGGCCTTTTAGGTAGTAGAAAGCTCCACTTGCTTATAGGCCCAGATTAAACAGCAAATAAGTTGGACTGTCGAGAGTTTAAGATTATTCATGGTATGTATTGTTTTTTTTGTGAATGTTACAGAACTGTTAGTCAGTCCATTATAAAAGCCTCATTTTTGGAGGCTGGAGGCTATGCTAAGTTACTGTCGCTGTCAGAGGCGTTACTAGCTGAAATTGGCTGAAATGTTTGTCGGGGGGGGAGGCAAGGTATTTACTGACTGTTGTTGCAGAAAGAAGAACTGTTTTCAAGAACAAAAATGAGAGCTTTGAAAAATAATTTACTGATTTAAAAAAATGACTGTTTTGACAAAAAATCAACTGATTTTCAGGAAAAATAACTGTTTTCATGAACAAAAAAAACTGTTTTCACGGAAAAGTGCAGTGCTTCACGCCAACTCAGTTATTTTTTACAGACTGGCCGGACACATTTGGAGGATATTTGATCGTGCAAAACGGATACGCCAGCTGAATTTTATTGGAGCTATATTTCAGCCCTTCTTGGCAAGGGTCCTCTTCAGGCTCAAAACCGCTCAAGTTGGAAAATGAACTTGAGGGAAGGGTTCGTTTTTCCAACTTGAGCGGTTTTGAGCCTGAAGAGGCCCTTGCCAAGAACGGCCGAAGTATAGCTTCAAGAAAATTCAGCTGACGTATCCATTTTGCACCATCAAATATGATTCGCAGTCAGCTTGGGCTGAAGGAATATTTACACTTGGAAGGGTTGCCCCCCCCCCCCCCCCACAGTTGTGACGCCCCTGTTCACTGTACATACTGTACGGATGTCTGACGCTTGTTGGCCATGCCACATGGCTATTTCCATTTTTTTTTTATGATAACTTAACTAATTTGAGCAGCTAAAAAGGCTGAGAAGCTCAGTAGCAAAGTCGGGTTACAGTAAATCAGTAGCTTAGTGAATAACCTAGATGCTGTGAGTCTCCGACTAGTCAGCAGAAATATTTTCATATCCTGTGGTTTGATCATTAGTAGGGTACAGGGAAAAATACAGAACCCTGAAGCTGCTACGCACAACTATGGTAGTCAGAATAAAGTTTACTTGCAAAAATCTCCATTATTATAAAAGGCTAACCATGTTGAGTCCCTAATATGTGTTTGTATTGTTTATTTTCTTTTTCTTATGAGATATTTTATGGTCTTTGTTTGCCACTAGTTAGCCAAGCAAAAAATCAACAAATTTTATTGTATTATATTTGTTTTAACAACTGTAAATTCCTCTGTAATTGCAAGGTTTGTTAATACTATAATATCTAAGTACCTATGGTGTTGTAACATATTTTATTCTTTACAGGAAATTGAATGGATCAACTGACCAAGAAGCAGGTCCGGATTGCGAATAGCCTAAAGAAAGAGGAGAAATCTGACTTCTTATTTTGTGCCAAACACGGATGTTCTTCCTTTATCAGAGGCTTGAGTCCTGGACAAGCTCAGTGATACATTGAAGACAGTAAGAGACAGGCACTACAGGCCTCTGATGACTACAATGGCAGGTGCTGCTATTGCCAGCACCTAAATCTTTGGTGGCATGCAGTGAGAAGGCCAAATATCATGAAAAGTTTATCAAGGGGTTTCTCAATCTTTAATCAGTGGAAGAAGAGATTGTAGAGGGTTACGGTTTGCCAAAAATGGATGCTGTTTGCCAACAGCCCATAAAAAAGAAAACTGATTGACTTTTCTATGTGTATTTGTGCCAAACAACTGACATCGCTCCTTGGTCACAGGCTAAAGTGTTGGACAAGCTAAGTGATTTGCTGCAAAAAAGCTCATGACTGCAATGTCAAAACCTGATTTTTGTGATTGTGTGTTGCATGAAACTTGTAGGAAAAAGATTTTTTCCACTTCTAAGTCCTCAGTCTTGTTAGCTGATGGGACTTCTGACACTGTGCAACTTGGACATCAACATCAACTCCTAGTCCCATGGTCCTACAGTTAAGGTCTCAAAGTGTTGACTTTTTATATACTGACACTTTCCTCTTTTACCTGAAAAAAGAATGTAAAGAGAGGCCAGAGTCTCAATTTCGCAGAGTTTCTGAGGCGTCAAGGAGCGTTAACATAGTAATTGAACATGCTTGTGCACTAACTGAGCGAGATATTCTTCTTGCTTCTGGATACAGGGCTCGTGATCTTGTTGCAGAGAAGGCCAGGTATCTCGATAAATGCTTGAGGAACTTGTGATGGAAATTGAACCAAAGTGTAAATGATGGTAGTGTGTACAAAATATCACAAATCAGAGAAAACTTTCTGTCCTTTTAAAGCAGAGTGACAGCCATACTATGAAACGGCTGAAGAATCGCCTAAAAATGATCTCCGTATACATCTTTTGCCACGCAAAAGGAGCCCATGTGGCTGTCACCCACCGACAGATCATTTTTTTTTTTTTGCACTGGCTGCGTGCATTTTTGCAATTTTCCGTGTAGACGCAAGCTCACGACCCCATACCTGTCTCTTTGAACCCACTGGACTATGGATGGGCCGATGAGATACGTGGGGGAGCAAAAGCAGTGGCAACTGATGGGCCATATTTTTCCAGACAGTGTGGTCGGTGTTTTTTGTGCCTGCAAGAAATCTTGCAGCAAAAATGCTCATGTGCTGTAACCAAGAGATCTCGTGATTTACTATGCGCATCCGGGGGGAAATGTGTCAATGTCATTGTAATAGACGAGGAAGAAGAGGATTTCGAAGCCTAACTCATTTGTGATTAAATATGAAAGTTGACAGGACCAACTTTTGCAAATATGGTTTTAATAAATGTACTCTTTCACCGTAAATAAACATACCTAAATAAACTTTTCCATTGTTTCTGAAAGATAGTTATTAGTCAGAGTTGGAATCACCGTAGCTGGTTAGCTGATAATAGTTTTCGATCCGCTTTAGAAAAATGAAATGGAACGCCAAGACATCCGAATTTGAGTGTTGGTGCGTAACATCTTTAGCACATGTCTGATCCCAGTATCCCGCCCAGATTCGAAATCAGCGTGGTCGATTTACCTAGAATCCATCGTGGGATCAGCTGCCCCCGACGGGAAAGCTACTTTTCACATTTTGATACTTGGGCCCCAGACTAAGAGCCTTCTTTTGGTGTCAATGACCAAATTGAGTAACAAAAAAAGCAACTTTGTCACAAAATTAAACCTCAGCACCAATGTTAACTCCAATCAGTTCTTAGGAAGAAACTAACCAGAATCGTATACTCAAAGCACAACACTTACTAGAAATGATCTCTTCACTATAAAACGGATCAGAAAAACGTTTCTCGAAAATACTATTACCTTCCATCTGAATTTAGCGATTTTCTTGTTAGCTCTTGTCAATTTTGTCCAGCCTTCCTGCTCTCCAACGCGGCGGCTGGGCGCAAACAATTTGAAAACTGACACACCGTGGTTAAAAAGTAGGAAAACTAAGCAAAGAAAAGAAGTAAAAAACAGAAGATTCTTACATCTTTATGTGAAAGAGTTGCCAGCGGACGTTCAAGATTCTGGCAAGCTTTGCGTTGTGTAGTCGGCAAAACCCTGCACGGCCGAGAAAGCGCTAAAAATCTGTAGGTACAAAACGAAACCATGGAGAAAGTTGGGAGTTCTTGAAGTGTATAATTCCATAAGGGAGCTAGATATATTATAAAGTGCAGAATAAGCAAGAGGGGTCCTTTAAAGGTGCTAGAAGATGTCCGTTGCCAAGACGGTCCAAAACATAGCTTAAATAAAACCAGCTGACAGCCGTTTAGCAAAGTGAAGAAAAGTTTGAAAGCCTTGGTCCTTTTGACGAGGCGAACTTTCCTCTTAGAAAAAATAATACTATTTCCGTACTATAACCCATATATCACCATAGTTCTTCGCTATTCCACCATGACGGCAGCAGCCATCGATAGGCTACTGATGTCATAAATGCTACCAGAACATTCTGTTGTTGGCTAGTTGAGGTGTCTTTAGGCGTATTCTCGCCGTTCCCCGAGGACTCCACTTGAGGAGTCCCCGCGTTTTTGTTTGTCCCGGGGACTCACTCCCCGTATTCTCGCGAGTCCCCACGGACGGGGAACGCTCCGATTATCATCACCATCATCGAAAAGGACTCCCTTTAAGATTCGGAGGGGAATAAATTTTGGCTGGTGTTGGTGCAATGTAAAATTAATTAAACACAATTAGAATAAACAGAACCAAAAATAAAGTGGATCTAGACTAATCTCGTCAACTGCATATTTTTGTTTTCGAACAAAATCCATTTTGTAAGCATTCCCCGTGTTCTCGCTGTTTCTGTACGTGGTGGAGTCCGCGTGGAGTGACTCCCTCTATTCTCGCCGTTCCCTTCGATTCCCCGAGGAGTCCTCGGGAACGGAGAGAATACGCCTTAAGTCAGATTTTCTGTCTCGAAGAAACATTTTTTCCCTCTGTGCGTAAAGATAATCCTGTCACTAACACCGAATTCTGCTCAGGTTTTCCTCTGCTTGTAAACGCTGCATCGGGTTTTTGCTGAAACTTGGCAGTTTCTATTTTCCTGGCTAAAAAGTTTGTTCGGGAAGTTAATGACAGTCCTTGTTTGAAATTGGTGCCCTTGTCTGCTTTTCGGTTTTACTGTTCTTAATTTTACCAAGTAATATTGCCAAAGAAATCATAGGCTTTTAACAAAAAGGTCTTTTGATGTCATTTGCTTCCAGATTCTCATATTTGGTCAAGGACTCGATCCAAATATTTTGCTTTTCCATGGTCTTGCCATAGAAAAGACTGAATGCAGTTCTGCGCACGAAATAATTTATGTGAAAATTTGAATTTAGTACACACAACTGAAGCTGAGAAAAAAGAAAGAATGGGGATAGTTACTGACACGGATAAAGGACATAACATCTGTTAAGGTATCGTGTTAAAAAGAAACGGAATATATATTGTAAATGTAGTTCATGAGGTTTTATCTACAACAAGGATAGGGAAGTAGAATAAAGTATCAGTGGCATAAGAATCTTCTCTTCAGTTTCGGTGAGCATTTTAAAAGATTCTTTCAGATGCATGAATACTTGTCTTCCTTTCTTACTTTAACAACAGAACAGACCGTCAAATACTCCTTCCAATCCGTATAACACCAGCTATTCTCCTAAAATGACTGCGGAAATCTAAATTTCATCTAGCAAGATAGACGTACGGTTGAGGTACTTATTTTGAACACTTCTTTAAATGTTTCAGTACCTTCGTTTGGTTTCTTGCTTATCAAACAGTCAAGTGGAAAGGAAAAGTAACATACTTGATCACAGCAGTCACAGCTAACAGCCAAAGTTTTTGTAGCATTCCTCTGGTGCAAACAGTAGGCCAAGTAGCTATACGAAATGTTTGATATTTTAGTACAAAGCAAGAGAAAAGGCTTTCACCTCTAAATAACTCTAAGAAATTTTGAGTAGTCGAACTGATCAGAGCTAAAAATCCCATCAACAATGCACTTGAAACTATTGATCGATTCAGCATTAACCGCATCTTCGGTAAAGCTGTTCCAAGGATCAACAACACTGTTGCCAAAACCCCACTTAACAAGAGCTACGAGCTCATATGGCACTTGTTACGAGTAGACACGGCTCGGTTATGTCAATGATATATCTAGTGTTTGCTAGGTGTCTTCCCACCAAGTTTCATCTCGATCCCTCCACTCATAGCGTTTTCCAATATTTCCGGTTGCCCCCTCCAGCTCCCCCCAAAAGTCACCGGATCCGGTCCGGATTTTAAGTGGGTCGTCTGAGGCATGAGGTCTTTCCAAATATCAAGTTTCATCGAGACCCGGTCACCCGTTCAAAAGTTATTAATACCTCAAGATTCCGGATTCCCCCTTCCTCCACTCCCCAGACAGTGCCCGAATCGGCTCGGTCATGTCAACGATGTGTCTAGTGTTTGCTAGGTGTCTTCACACCAAGTTTCATCTCGATCCCTCCACTCATAGCGTTTCCCAAGATTTCCGGTTGCCCCCTCCAGCTCCCCCCAAAAGTCACCGGATCCGGTCCGGATTTTAAGTGGGTCGTCTGAGGCATGAGGTCGTTCCAAATATCAAGTTTCATCGAGATCCGGTCACCCGTTCAAAAGTTATAAATACCTCAAGATTCCGGATTCCCCCTCCCTCCACTCCCCCGACAGTGCCCCAATCGGCTCGGTCATGTCAATGATGTATCTAGTGTTTTCTAGGTGTCTTCCCACCAAGTTTCATCTCGATCCCTCCACTCATAGCGTTTCCCAAGATTTCCGGTTGCCCCCTCCAGCCCCCCCCCCCCCCCAAAAAAGTCACTGGATCCGGTCCGGATTTTAAATTGGTTGTCTGAGGCATGAGGTCTTTCCAAATTTCAAGTTTCATCGAGATCCGATCACCCGTTCAAAAGTTATAAATACCTCAAGATTCCGGATTCCCCCTCCCTCCACTCCCCCCACGGTGCTCGGATGGGGGAAGTGACTATTTCCAACTTAATCATTTGGGGTCCCTGATACGCCTGCCAAGTTTTGTCGTCCCAGCTTATGTTGAAGTGCCCGAACTAGCAGACCGACAGACCGACAGACTGACGGACGGATAGAAATTGCGATCGCTATATGGCACTTGGCCGAAGGGCAAGTGCCATAAAAACGTCCTTGTGGAATCTTGATTTTGCAAGCTTGTACGCGTGCCCCCAATGATGACGGTTAATGCTGAATCTTACTAAATCAATCACTTCAAAATTGTCATTTGTTGATTTTTAAATATGCTTCTTCTATTTGAGCATGCTATCTAGTCTGAACGCCGTACACTTATAGCTTAACAACAGATGCAAAATATGAAAGTAGAAACAAGGAAATTAAGAGCAACTATTTCAAAATCAAGCTGACATATAAGAAACTGGCCATGAAATAAAGGTTTTGCAGTAAAAGTTGCCTGGTATGGGGTTTGCTGTCTTCTTCGGCGACCGTTTAAAGTTAGGGGACGTTAAAAGTTAGGCGACGTTCAAAGGTGCAACCTCTACCTTTGCAGGTAGACATGGCATAAAATTTGGGAAAACTTGGTCTTAACGAAGGAATGTCTCGCCGCAACTTTCGACTGGTGATTTTAATACTCTATATGAAAAACACGCCAGTGATCCTCAGGAAGAAGGAGTAAGCGTCTCCGTAACGGCTCAGACTCAACGACTCAAATCCTGTGTCAAACAAATCATGGCGATCTTTGAGCGCAGCTGTGACACCACTTCTGCCTTTCTTCCGCTAGGTACCCGGAAAGGCCGGAGATTTTGCATCGGCAAGGAGAGATAGTCACCAAGAGTATTCTGCTGTCGCCTTCACTGTATGTCTGTGGTCTGAACTCTTACATACGCCCCTCATAAAATTCCTCTCAGATTAGTTGTTTTCTGGCCGTTAGGTGCGCTATCGTAAAGAAAACAATAACACGTAACTTCTTGGTCTACGTTTGTCCAGGTTTGCTCGGCTATTTTCAGTTCCTCTTATGCCTAGCCTTGTTTAAAACTGTTAAACTGTTAAAAATGCCTCTTTCTCTCTCTATTTTTGCTTTACCCAGCTCTGTTCTGTCATCAGGTTCGTCATTAATGGCTTCCGACTTAAGTGCTGAGTGCCGGACAACTTTTCCAAGGGGCTAATACGCGACTCGATATGAAGCGAAATCCTTATCGCTTATTTACCCTTCAGATAACTTATACCAAGATCTCACGTGTGATTGTTATTGTTCCTTTAGAGCGTCTGGCGGCAATTCGTCATTGGATTTTGTGAGGGGTGTATTGTGACAGTAGCAGTCATCATGCAAACCGTTGTCTACTCCGAAAACCGTCGTAATCGGGAGGGAGATTCACTCCAAATTGTTGTCCTCGTGTCCGAAAGCTCGGCTTTCTTTTTCCTGAGCATTTTCATTTTCCTGCTCTTGAAGAGCCTTCGTAAAAAGCAGCCGTTGGCAATTTGGTCACTACTGTCTCTCAAAGCGGGTAAGCTAGATTTGGTCACTAGCTGTGCCGGATCGCAGTCACAGCTGCAGAACGAGGACACCGTTGAACCAGTATCTGAGGCTCGATTTTCGGTGATGTACACGTTGCCGAGAAGACCATATTGGTTCCCTGGAAGTAAGGGGTTATTTAATTACAGGAATGAGGTAGGGGCGTCATTTCGCGGAAACATAGGGGAGGCAACGGTGTCGTTCCAAATTATTAGCTCGGCCACAAAAGGTGAGTTTGGCGAGACACCTTCATAAAATCCACTTTACACGACTACCTGTCAGAATTATTAATCACTTTGTTTTTATGATTTTGATTTTTGTTTTTAAAGATTTTATATTTTTCATATTATGATTTTTGGCCTGAGGTAAGCTCTCACTGGGCACTTGTTACCACTTGGCGGAAAAAGAGTCAGCCAAAGGCTTGCTTGTTGGAACAAGATTGCCAAAATAGGCCTACTCGGCCGATGTGTTTCTGTTAAAACAAGCACCCAGCAAATCCGTCGGCGATTCCTGAAATATTTAGAACAAGATCTGAAACAAGAACTAGAAACAAGATCTGTAAACCAAAATATGGCTCTTATGCCTGTGGTACGCGTAGGTCCGTATCCAGGAGTTTATCCGGGGCGGGGGGGGGGGGACATAGATTAGAGGTTAAAGCCTATGTTAAGTGATTGTTCTATGTTTCGGGGTGGGATGGGGTGAACCCTCTACCCCGGTAGGCCGCATATACTTGTCTGGTTGCCAGACGATTTGATAGCCCAGGATAATTGACTGTCCGCACACCACAGGCTCTCATTGCGGACCCTCTCGAAATACTTGAAAGCCAGGCTTCACCTTCCAGATTCTTCTCGACGAAAAATGCTGTCTGGAATCCGGAAGAAAAGTATGGAAGTTGAAGGTAGCGTTCCAGTGGCTTATTATTAGTTACGCTCGTATTATTCTTGTTATTATTGCCGTTCCAGAGCCCGCCGTAATAAGTAAATTGGCTCCTCCCACTTATTATTTTCGTTCTAGGACTGTTACGATCGTTACAATTTACTTATGATGGTCGCGAGCATCATAAAAAATAATAATAATTTATTTTTAACCCACTACAACATTCAAGAAAAAGTGGAGTAATAAGCTAAATAAACAAAAAAGAAACCAAAAAGAAAGAAAATAACTCAACTACGAGAAAAACATTGAAGAAGACCATGAAAAGGCTCAAGGTTCGAAACTGCAGACCCGGATAACCCCTCGTGTAGCAAGGCCAGCTTTGCCGTGACATCCGAAGCGTTAAAATTCTGGATAATTTGTCTATTCTTATACCACGGTGGCAAATAAAGTAAAAATCTCAAGTACCGGAAATACGCGGATCGGAGAGCTTGGATATCTTTTTTAAGAAAAATTGGAAACAACCCAGACAAAAATAAAACAGAGTGGTCACAATAGGTCGAGTACAGTTTCGCTAATGCATTACGGTTATATTTACTTCTGTTAGCAACAATTTTTGAGTAACCAATCTGGAGCTTAAGCTTAGCGTCAGAAACTGTACGCGAACGAAGTGACCGTAGATTACTAGTAATCGAGATTCCCAACCACCTAATAGGTTCAACCAAAGGTATAGAAAAATTTAGACAAGTAAGTGATGATCTAGAGGAAGACTTAACGTTGAAATTAAGGAACTCACATTTATCAACATTGAGAGAAAGTCCCAACCTGGAGAAAGAAGAAGCAACAAAGCCCACAGAATCTGAGAGCCCCTTCCGGGTACGACTAATTAAGAGAATGTCATCCGCGTAAGCTAGGTATGAGACATTAGAATTTCCTAAAAAACATGTAGTCGGAAGACTATTCAATATTCTAGTTATTCCTAAGTGATAATAACTATCGGTTACAGGAACTCCCGTAAGAGTATGTCACGTATGTTCGCGTTGTTGTTATTTTCGTTCCAGAGAGCGTGATAACTAACACAATACGGAGCTGGCTCCTCACTCTTATCATCGTAACTCGTAATGACTTCACTGGAACGCTACCGAAGCTTGGCTTTTACCTGTGATAATGTCGCCTTCCAAATGAACTGTGTCCTGTGCCGCTTTCAACGCCTCTGCTTCGTCCCTCTTTTCATCTTCTGTGTTTAACGTCACTAGTCTGAGTACCATCAAGTTCATAGACGCCGCCACCAACGCCAACCCAAATAGGATGAAAATCAGGGCAAAGACGACATACTCCGGCTTGGAGTCAAGTGCGCCATCTTGTTGAAGGGCAACCATGTCCCCAAAGCCGATTGTTGTCAGTGTAACAAAGCAGTAATAGATGGAGTCGAAATAGGTCCATTTTTCGTAGTAGGAAAACGCCGCCGCGCCGCCGGCGGTCATGATGGTGGCAAGGGCGGTGACGACAATGACCAAATCGGTCTCGGTGGCGGGCTCTTCTTTGCAACTAAGGAGGTTTTTCACCTTTCGGATAGTGTAGGATGAGAAATGGTTCAGACGCTCGCCGATGGCTTGGAACATGACGAGACCCAAGGGGATACCTGAAAATCAGTAAATGTCAAAGCAGGAATAAATAATAAAGATACCATAAAATGCACTGTTTCTGATAATTATTAATAAAATGTATAATATTATATCAAATAATATTATATATATACTGTATAATAGTAATATTGATGTATATCGTTTAAGGACCTGTCTTAACTAGAATGCTAATGCAACCTGCTTCCATAATCACGCCATATAAAACCCGGAGACCCCAATTTCGTACGGTGAATTTTAACCGCTCTGACAAAACTCCGCTGCTTTTCTCACTTGCCTGTGTTTTGTTACCTTCGATGTGTATCACGCTGTCGACGGTTGTCGGCGAGAAGTTTTTCCATCAGAAAAACCGGTTATGTATATTTTTCACTGTTTTCGCTTTAAGTCAACGGGTCTTGGAAAAAGCTTAAAATAGCCAAAACCGTGGGTTATTTCTTGAAAGCACAGCCTAGTTTTAAAGTATTCAAATATTTTAAAATATTGTAAGTTGAATAGCAAATTGTGCGAGGCGTCCTTTAATAATATACATTATACATCATAAAATGCTTTCGCCGCTACAGATCACGAAGAGATTTGAAATGAACGTAGAAACGTAAATGAACGTTAAAAATCGTGTCTCAAGTACATTTGAAGCTATTAACCGATTGCGCTTCTTCGGTGAGACTGCTATAGGGTCTCACGCAGAGCAAAATAACACTAGGGAGTATTGTCAAGACCTATGCTTTCCTTGCTTCGCAAAGGGGCCATACTCATAGCGCCTCTCACTAGCTTGCGGCATTTAAAGCGAGACGAACTTGTGGTTTTAAAAATTTCTAACACAGCTAGGATGCGGTCTGCACATATCGAGGAAAAGGGTAGGTTGCATCTTTTTGTTGCTGTGTTCACAATATGAAGTTATTGGACTCAGCGCTGGCGCACGACTGATTGAGTTTCAGTAGGGACGTTCACTATCGCTAGTGGTGCTAGTGTCGCTGCTATTCCAGTGTGTGGTACTCCTTTCAAGTCTTGGCGTTACTTCCTAGTATTATTTTGCTCTGGTCCCAAACTCCCACGATTCTGTGCCAAACCCCACTTGTACTCATCCTTGCGGAACACGATTTAACAAGCTTCAACCCTTTCCCCTACGATGACATTTACCCTTTGTCGCCTGTCACTCATTTGTTGTTTATTTATTTTATTTATTTGGATCTGATACCGGCCAACTAAGGCCATTATACAAAACAAAAAACACTTTAAAAACTTACGCTTTACACACTAAGTTGGGTCAAACCCACAATGTAACGGTTGTGGTTCCGCTACTCATATGTGATGGCACTAAATACGTCTGGCGGCTTATCATGTTATATGATCCGTCAGGCTGAAGGAATACTTGTGTTGCACGACTCCCTCGCTATTAAAGTTTAACTGAAAAGCCAACTTATTTTTGCATCATTTAACTGAATACACTGCATTATTTTAATTATGTTAAGGGATTTTTGTATTTTTCACTATTTGCTCTAGTGTGACGTTCAGAATATCCACGGCCGTCCTCACAATGCAAAATTCTACTATGACGCGGAAAATTTGTATCTTGATACAATCGCGGCTTTTCAGTTGCCAGTTGTCAGCTCGCGGAAGGTGGCTTACTGCGTGAAGACTTATTTTTCGTAAATCGTTTCCGTCAATCATACAACACAGGTTCAAGCGCATAGAGGTACCACAAATCCGTCACGGAGATTCCACTATATAACGCTTGTTTATTGAGCCAAAAGGCCATACAAGATTTTATACACTTTTGACTATACAAATAAACAATTCACCTCTAGAATACTATTTTACGTAATCTTAGCTAAACTTTCATTCCTGAGACTGAATCCTTTAGCCACATATTTACAAACTTCTACGATACATTTGGGGTTCGTAGACCCCCAACAAATGTTACTCTCAAATGCGAAAGCTCTTGACACTCCAAGAGGAAGTGGTTGATTATTGATGAATAGCGGAGCAACGAAGTAACGCATTTGCATCGGGTCTTCAAGAGTGTGTTCCACCCTCGTACCAATAGTAACTATTAGTTACTATTTCCGTTCCATCCTAACGAAAAGTTACTACGCTGACCGTTCCAACCTTGTCGGAATAGTAACTAATAAAAAGGCGTCTCTGTAACGTGATTGGTCGGATTCGGCCGTGGCATGATATCCCGCTGGAAAATAGAAAGATCGCACCAGCCTTGACGGCAAAAAACAAGAATTTGTGACGGCATGCGTAGTAACTACGGTAAGTAGGGTGGAACACGCTCCAAGCCTCTTTAAGTGAATGAGTGATAGGTAACTAGATTGTCAATATTGTCATATCTCATCCTTTTCGGTTGAACCTTAATCTCATTCCATGAACGTAATAAGTCACCAGTATGTAACGTTTACACGGACAAGAAATCCCGTCGCGTAGAAAGGAATTCTGGTCAGCTCGAAAGGATTCCGTTCGTGAATACGACTAGAAAAAAAGCCTAGCGGGATGAGAATCCTTTCATGAAGAAAGGAATAACGGTCTACTTGAAAGGAATCTCGTCGACGGCGCTGGCAAAAAGACACAAAAAAGTCTAGCTAGCTTTTGAGAGCAGCAATCATCATACTGATGTCATAAATGCTCTCAAACCTTTTTTTTTAATGGCTAGTGAATTTATTTTTGTCAGATTTTCTGGTTTGAAGAATTTATATTTTCCCTCTGCGTTTAAACATAATCTTTTCATCGAGATCGGATTCTGTTCAAGTTTTCCTGTACTTGTGAACGCTGCATAAAGCATTAGATATGACCGATTTGTTAGTTTAGATGTAACTTGTAAACCAACTTGTAAACAGTTCATATTTGAGGGACTGACTGCAATGTCTGCAAGATCTCTTTTTGATTCTTCCGGCTGTCCTTTTGATCTTTCTATAGCTATTTAGCGGTCATAATGCATAAACTTATGATATTTTCTTTTTCTTCTTGCCATTATTTTTCGTTTTCGATAAAATATTATTTGATTAGACCCAAATTGTGGACAAGCCAAATAGGGTAACTCGTCTAAAGATGTAGGGGAGCTCGGGGTTGGATCGGACACGGGGTTGGTCTGGACACCCGCAAAACAAATATTAAAAGTTGTCGCTAAACTCGAAAAAAAAATACACAACATCTGTCTTCTAGTGATCTAACTTTGCACCAAAGTTTCATGGTACTTGCTTTTCTGGTTTTGACAAAAAGTTGAAAAAATTGGTTTTTTGGAGGTAAAAGTTTAGCTCATGGTCGGTTAAAAAGCTGTATACCGAAGATTAGCGATGAATGGAAGGCGATTAAATGACAATAGACAGCTTAGTAATTGGGGTGTGTCGCCTGCTTAGTCTTTTCAAGCTAGATCAGTTAGTTTTCTTGTAGTACGCCATTTTGTTATTTCAGTCAGGGTGGGGTTGGTTCGGACAGTTTAGAAGGGGTTGGTTCTGACAGTCTTTTCCTACTGATATGCCATACAAAACAGAAATTGACTTAGAAAAATCCAAAAAGATGCTATCAGAATCCTTATCGTATTATTTGTTAACAGAATTAGTTTGAAAAATGAACGCTCTAAAAAGGTATGTCCACAACCGAAGAAAAACTAGTAAGTTGAATTGTCTACAATTAAGTAAAAAATTTGATTTTTTTTTTAATATAATTAACTCTGCTTAGGATATTTTCAAGAAGGTAAAAGAAACACGAATTCGTCCTTGTGAACTTAAATTTTGGAGAAAGTGAAACCAAATGTGTTTCTTATGTCGGAAAGTCGAAAGAAAAGGAGGTTCTTTGAATGAAAGTTCGTTGAGGGGCTTGAAGATCTTCTTTCTGCACAGAAGTGGGACTAAGATCAACTTCCTGTAGAATCGATTCGAGTAATCGGTCCAACTGAAGATGGACTGAACTTTGCTGATATAAGTTTGAAGTTATCAGCCTCCGGAATTGCTAGGTTAACTGAAAGGACAGATGAAGGATATTCACTTTAATGCAACCTCGGCTCTTGAAACATTTGTTTTCTTTAGTTTTGTGTTTACTTTCGAGCTGCATTATTATCATTTCCACTTTTTAACATATTTAACTAAAATCGATTACAAAAATAAAACATTAACATAATGTCCGAACCAGCCCGAGGCCTGTCCGAATCAACCCCATGGGTACGGAGTTGGTTCGGACAAATTGAAAAACAGAAAAAAATGTTTACTTAAAAATCTGATATAGAAAAAAATCTGAAAAAATTACCAGCTATTCTCCCAGACATTCTACAGGTTTGACAACAAAAAGGATGTAAATCCGCCAAGAAATGGCGGCCTAGCAAGAAAAGGAAAATTAATGTCCGGGTCAACCCCGAGCTCCCCTAGGCTAAGCAATAATTTTTTTTCTTTAAACTTTAACAAACGTAAAAAAGTTTATTGGTAAGTTGGACTTACCTAGAAATGCATAAGCCATTGTGAATGCCTTTCCCCAAAACGTGGACGGCGTTGAATGCCCGTAACCAATCGTCGTCATGACCGTCGTGGCGTAATAAAACGCCCCCGCAAACTTCCACTGATTTCCCCCCTTGTATGGCAGTTCCTTGAAAGCTATCGTCTCTAAGATTTTCAAATCGACTTCACTGATGTTCCATTTTCTACGGATTAACGCCTCGCTTTCGAACAGCGCGTTTTTATATTTTTCTTCGTTTTCCGATTCGATGGCGTCAAAGATGGCAGCACCCATCAGTAAGTACGTGAACGTACAAATGATTAGGGCGAGGGTGCGAACGTTTTGTTTCTTCATTTTCCCTATTTTCGAAGAAATTTTTAACTAAGGTAATGTCCGCTTGTGGTTGAAAGCCTCGTTACCAGCGGAATATTTAGTTTTAAAGGTTTTAATCTGTGCCGCTGTGGTTATCAGTCGCTTTCAAGATGGAATGGGAACCAGAATGTTTTTCAGCGGAATTTTTACTTTCACTTCGTAGCCCTTAAACTATGTTGGCGTGTCTAGCTAGGGAGCAAGTAGACGATCTTTTAGCTAGAATAGAGTCGTGTTTATTTCGCCACGGGTTTCTTTAACTAGATGGAAGGCAGTTGTTGGAGTGAGTGCAGTTTCACTATGTGTGACTAGTCTTTATTCAGAACAACAGTTTGCGTGGACTGGAGGCTAGTGTATATGATCTCCCTCAATAACTTCGTATCCCTTGAACTATGTTTGCGTATCTAGCTGGGGAGCAAGTAGACGGTATTTAGCTAGAATAGAATCGTGTTTATTTCGCCACGGGTTTCTTGAACTAGATGGAAGGCAGTTGTCGGAGTTAGCAGTTTCACTATGTGTGACTAGTCTTTATTCAGAACAACAGTTTGTGTGGACTGGAGGCTAGTGTATATGATCTCCCTCAATAACTTCGTATCCCTTGAACTGTGTTGGTGTATCTGGCCAGGGAGCAAGTAGACGGTCTTTTAGCTAGAATAGAATCGTGCTTATTTCGCCACGGGTTTCTTTAACTAGATGGAAGGCAGTTGTTTTAGCTGATTGGAGTGTCACTCTGTGTGACTAGTCTTTAATCAGAACCACAGTTTGCGTGGACTGGAGGCTAGTATATGGTCTCCCTCAATAACTTCGCGGCTTCTGCTTGCTCGATTAGTTTTATTTCACTATTTCCACACTAAATAGTCTGCTAGCGTGAGCTTACCTTGGAAGTACTAGTCAGAGGATCATATAGTGGTGATTCTTTTCCCGGGATTAGAGATCTGTGTCACTAAACTTGTGGCTTCTAATTGCGCTTTTAATTTGTTGCCTTACGAGCAACTAGTCAGAAGATCAGATGGCTGTTGTGGTTTATTTGGGATTAGTTGTCTGTGGCCTTCACTAATTTCGTGGCTGCTACTTTCGGAACTGGCGATTTTGCACTATTTTTCACTAAATAGAGACACTAGTACTTCTCACGAAGTAGTCTGCTTGCATCAGCTGGACTAGAAATAAACTGTTCAGAAGACCAGGCAGATGGGATTCTTTGTCAGGATTAGTAGACCGACCTTCGTTATCTTCTGGGTAGCTATTGGCTCAACTTCGAGATATTCACTAAATAACTGCTACTATCAACTGGCCTAAGATCTGACCGGAGACATCTTTGTCTTTTTGCAATCTCTGTCTTTCTCTAACTTCTTGGCCTTACTTGCTCAACTCTAAATTGTGCACTTTCATCAAATAGTGTGCTAATGTGAACTGGCCCGATTTTCAGATCTTTTCTAGATTAGTCATTTATGTCCTCGAGTGAGTTCTTGGAGCTACTTAACTGTGATTTCTTTTTATTAGTTTCACTATATAGTTTGCAAGCTGGCCTATAAATCTCCAATATGTCGAGATTGGTGGTCTTTCCTTCACAAACTTCCTTTCTGCGACTTTGCTCAACTGCGAATTTTCGCTACTTTTCAGCGGTAACACACCAAGAACAACTGCTTCAAAACGACGGTGAGTCGAGATGTGTTTTCTTCTGTGTCACGCAACTACTCTACAGACCAAAGTATCCTTTTTGTATCACTATTTACAAGCCATGTACGCATTAACAACAGCATGAAACATGGAGTAGAGGTCTTCACTAATCTTTTTCCTGTCACAACTGTCCTCGTAGTCTGAATAACGTGTGATTCTGTATCGCTTTCTTGAATGGAAGGGAAAACATTTCTCTTGGCGAAGCAACAGGGATGCTCGGGAGATGAAAAATCGATGATGCTGCAGAGTAAAGTGCGATATTGGAGAGAAAATGCGGATTTATGGAGTGAGCAGCGAGAAAAAGTATAGGCTACATGGCGCATGGTGTGTCGGGGGTCGGTATTCTCTTCAGCACATCGGGTCCTTTTTACACGCAAGAAATCAGATTCTGTAAACGTTTATCTGGTGCATCCCAAGTGTTTAAGTTTATCGGCACTTCGGCTTCTGTCTACACGTAAGAAATAAAGTTCTTTACAGTCTGTCGGGCAAAACACAGAATAGATTGAATTCTGAATGCTTTTGTAGGGTGTCGGTATTCTTGTCGGAACATCGATCAATCACTTTTTCGTTCCACTCGTTTTTTTTGTCGCCAAAATTCGGCAAACGTTTGCCTTGTTTTGTTTTTAGGTCTTTGTCTGTTCGTACCCACCTACTGCCCTTTTGGTTGATCTGGCCGCACATCGATGATAAAAAAAAATACCTGTCGGTTAACTCGGATCCTTACTTCTTTTCTTGGTCGATTCTCGGTGTGGTCATGTAAATGAGTGGATGCAACGCGATGACGATCGCAGTACCGTACTCCAGTATTAAGCATGTCTTTTCACGTGAAAACTACTTCTTTTGTTGTGGATTCAGAACAAGTCTAATCTGTGCCTACTTTATCATGGATGGCCACTAATTTTTTGGCGGGAAGGTCTGTGATCTCATAGGTAGCTTTAAATTTCCTATTTATTTGGGATCGCAAAAAGGCGCTCTGCTCATCAGCGTTTACACACAAATTTTGCATGCGGCGCATTTCGTAGGCTATTCTCTATCTGGAAGAACTGTGTTTTATTTACTTGGCGTTTTAGGCTTAAAATTCTTGGAGGTTTGAACACACATTAAAAGCTAGACTTTAAAAACGTTTCGCTTGCGGCGCTTCGTCTAACTTGTTCTGGGCACAGCCGTTGAAAGCTTCGCTTTTTAGCGAAAGCTGGAATGAAAAGCCGCTGGAATGAAAAGTCGAATCTGTGAATTTAAATATAAGAATTTACAGTAAAATAATAATCTCAACTGATGCATTACAGTTAGTTTTTACACAAAGTTTGCCTGCGGCGCATTTCGTATTCTCTATTTGCAAGAACGGTGTTTTATTGGTTGGCGTTCTAGGATTGAAACTCTTGAGGTTTGAAACACGCTAAAAGCTAGAAATTGTATGCCGTATGGATAGCTTATCTTTTTCTGAAAAAAGAAATGCAGATTTAACAAATTTCGCCGCTTAGTTTAACTTGTTCTGGGTACAGTCGTTGGAATCTTCAGTTTTTAGAAAAAAGTCAAATAAAAAGCCGGAAATGTGAATTTAAATCTACGAATCTACATCAAAGGACTAACCTCAACTGATGCATTACAGTTAGTTTTACACCGGTCGTATGCTGTTCTGGCGGGAAATGTACGCCGCTGCCGCTGAAGCGGCAACGGCGTATTTTGTAGTCAAACTTGTGAGTCTGTCGGCACAAACTGGACGCCCCCCAAAGGTAAAAGGCTAGTGACGCCCCTGATAGTCATTTCTGTAATTGGGAATGTTTCTCCCTAATTTTCCAAAAAATCAATCAATTCCTTTATTTTTCTATTTTTTTTCAGGGGCCTTGAAGAATGACGCTCAATAGAACGCATATCGAGATTAAGGGAAAGCTAATAGCAAGGAATGCAAGGGCGTCGGACGACTGGATTTCAGCTTGCGTAGACTTCTTCTTGTCCGAACTCGGCAACGTAAGTAAGCCCTTAAGTTAAGGGCTTTTAACCTTCGAAGACCCCTCCCGTTTGTGAGGTCATTTTAAATGGAAGACCCACGTGTCCGGGGGGAGTCTGAGGCTCTCCCTACCTCGTGGTCTTCAGTAAAACATTTGTAGGGAACAAGACCAAAGGTTTCGATGGGATTCCAAATAATTGAATATTTATTGGACTAGCCTACTTGATCCAGACAGGCGGATATTGTAGATTTCCGGTCTTCGCCAAACCCCTTTATCATTTGCTATAACCTATAACCTATTCAAGATATGGATTCAGCATGCATGTGTACTCCCAACATCTCATCTCTGATCGACTTCAGACCAACTTGACCATTGACCGAATTCCTCCATTTAGCAGTAGGCTACTATCGACCAACTGCATGCAGAACAAAAAAGCTGTAGACATTTAAACTTTCGCTCCAAATTTCCACATTTTGGCAAATTTTGCCGGCTTATCCGTCTAGGAAATAAAGTTCAAAATGGATTCTGCATGTCTCCTTACCCCCGATACCGAATCTCTAATCGATCTTTAGTATGTTCGAATGCTGCAGCAGTATGTCTCCTCCCGCTATATCGACTATATCATTGAGTTTTTAAACTTCATGCTTCAGTTCCGGTTGTGGCCAGATTCCGGGCCTACTACTGGTCCTGCATTAAAATGATTTTCATATTCGGATTCAGCATGTCTCGCTACCCCCAAATCAAACCTCTAATCAGCTTCAGATTAAACTTTAACTTTTCAGAAAATTTCCGGTTGTGCCTGACTCCGGGTGAACCACATGTACGGCAAGAAAATACATTTCATATTCTGGTTCAGCATGTCTCTTTAGCAGATCAAACCTCTAATCAACTTCAGATTAAACTTTAACTTTTCACAAATTTTCCGGTTTTGCCGGACTCTAGGTTAACCACTTGTCCGGCGAGAAAATAATTTGGTATCCGTATTGCAAGTCTCCTTACCCCTAAATCGACTATCTCATTAGCTTTTAAAGAGTATTTTGTTCGCCCCTTAAGAATCACTTTCAGAATTAGTTTTTTTTTGTGTTTTTTTTTTTTTTTCAGTTTGAAACCTCTCCTCTACCCCTAAATGTAGGGCTACAGTGCATCTTCGAACTAGAGCTGTACTTTCACCCAAAGAGTTCTCATGCCAAGTTTGAACAAAATATCTCAACCCCTTCTAGATTATCGTGATAACAGACGGACAGACGGACGGACCATAATTTGCAAGTCAGTCCAAGTTCCAAGTTTTAATACAGGACGCTAATCTACAAATAAAAACTCGTACGTTCAAACTCATGTGTAAACTTTCCGTATGCCATATAAGGGCTATAAATAAAATTCATTCAGTATTACCTCTCTAATTAGATTCCGATTTCTGGGCTTATTGAAAAAGTTCATGAACAGTGGTTGCTGGCAGATCTGCGAGACGTCGGAACTAGAAGCCTACCACCGAATCTTGAAGCGGTACGAAATACGGAAGTAAAAGGAAAACACATTTTACAGGTAAGTTCAAGCCTCTTATGCCTACAGTCGGTTGAAAAGAGGTACCTCCAAGTGTCCTCCAAATTTCTGCTGCTCTTAGCCCTATCAGCAAAATTTTCCGACCCGGCATTGGCTGTCATTGCGCTCGCTTTTCAAATCTAAGAAAAGGCTTCTTGAAAAATAAACAAAATTAAAATTTAAACAAAAAAGCGCCGAAGAATAGTTAATGGTCGACTTTAAACAGTAATTAACTTACGCATAAAAATAAAGGAAGTAAATACTGTTAGAAAAGATGAATAACTAATAGGTATGTTAGTAATATACTGTGTAGGTGAAGGACACTATTCCTTCGGGCACTGTTAAAAGATAATTGGATTTGACTTTAAAGTGTTTGAGGAACATGTTTTTGTGAATAAATCAGAGCGAAATAACACTAGGCTAGCGCCAAGACCTATGCTTTCAGTGCATCGGAAACGGGCCATACTTGTAGCTCCACCCACTACGCTCGGGATATTTCACCAACTTGCCAGGCACAAAATTTCCAGCACAGCTAAGATGGGGTCTGGACACGTCGAGGAAACAGGAGAGGTAGTACCTCTTTTGCTATGTTTAAAATAAAAAGTTATCGGAGCCAGCGGTGGTGCTCGACTGATTCAGTAGGAACGTTCACTGTCGCTAATGGTGCCAGTGCCGCCGCTATTCGAGTGTCTGTTCCTTTTTCAAGTCTTGGCCCTACTCTCTAGTGTTATTTTTCTCTGGGTGGAATGGAGCGAATATAGGTATTCCTTTCTTTGACTTATGTTCTCACGACAGCGGCCAAAACTCGCTTCGCTTTCCGATGCTGTTCTGGCACTCGGACTCCGCTAGTTTTGGAAAGTGAATCCACTAGTTCCACTACGGACGTGGAAAGTGGATTCTGCAAGCCAGCGAGAAGTTGTAAAGGCGCAACGACTTTCCGTTCGTTCTGGTGCACGATGGATTCTCGCTTCGCTTTTTGAAAAGCCAATCCGTCAGAATCACCATATAGAAGTCCAGGCCTCGAAAGCCCCAGTTATCAGAAGCTGCGTCTTTTCTCGTCCAGTCTCTCATACTAGAATCCTCCCCCATTTGTTGTACAATACTGGGCTTCCAGCTCTGTATATTTTCAGATCAACGGTGTGCAAGATATCAGTCAACCCGCGTACGCCCAGATTCAGAAAATCCGGAAACAAGATATTGAAAATGTTGAATTTTCGAATCAGCAGTTGAATAACGACACGAACTTTTGGGAGCCGAAGAGCAGCCGGTGTATGATGTTCGCACTGACCGATGGAGAACAGGATATCAAGGGCATGGAAGTTGAAAAACTGCAGAGCCTGGCTCTGAATGTCATTCCTGGAACCAAGGTTTGATTTGTCTCTTTAAAGTTTAACCGAATAAGTGTGAGGTAAGACAGTCCAGTTATTGATTCCATCCCTTGCTCGCTTAGATAGGCTCGAAGACCCGATGAAAATTAGTTCATTTGTTTCTCTGCCAGCCATATAATCGATTTTCGTCAAATGAAATATTTCTTTCGGATTTGTGGTACCTCTATGTTTGAAACATTAAACAAATATAACGGTAAACAACTGCCGAAAAGTAAACCTTCTTTTAGCGGCCTTCCTTGAGGAGTGACTATAAAATCTGGTGTTGATTTTGTTGAAATTAAAAATTCTCCGCGTAGAGGTGAGGTGAGCTAATGAAGCGGTGAATTACACCATTTTGTTGAAGTTAAAAATTCTCCGCGTAGAGGTGAGACGAGCTTTGTCTTGCCGGATGTGCATTGCATATTTCTAACACAATTACTGAGCCGAAGAAGTAAAAATAAAAAATCCCTTAGAGTAAAAATAATTCAGTTTATTCCAATCAGGACATCAAACCAAATCGTTTTAATTTTCCACAATAGCATACAGCTAGCCTCGGATTGTCAACAACGGACTACAATCATAATACAATACATTCAAAGATATGCCGAGTTAAAGTGCTTAATAAAATAAGGGACAAATGAATTCAGGTACCTCTCGGATGATTTTGTTGGCGGGGGCTTAAGTTTTTGAAGACCCAAGGTCTTTGTCTGCCCTCTTGTACCGGGTCGCACACACCTCCCATTTTTGAACTCCGGTAAAATACCCGATGTTTTTCTGAGCGTATGATGATTGATATGATATGTATTGCAAAAAGCCAACTGGCCATAGCAACTACCACAAAAAATGATTTACAATAAGACAAAACAACAAAAACAAAAATGAAAATTCTAGATATAGCTTAATAACACTTACATTAGATCCCGATGCTTCGCTGCCAACCGGACGAACATTGCCAAATTTCTCATTACTGCGAAACACTCGAAGGGAATGAGATATATTGATGAAACTTGGTGTGAGGATTCATAGGGTCAAAGGTAAGGTCAAGTTCGTAGATGGGCTATGTAGCTCTACGTTTAGGGGTGGGGGAGGGGGTTTAAATTAAGGGACAAAGAAAATATTTTTTTTAAACAGCTAATGTGATAGTCGACTATGGGGTAAGAAGGCATGCTGAGCACGATAGTGAAAACCATTTTCTCGCCGGACAAGTAGTTCGTCCGGAATCCGCAAAAACCGGAAAGTTGGCTAAAAGTAAAAGTTTTATTTGAAGTTGATTAAATGATCGGTTTAGGGGTAAAAAGACATGCTGAACACAAGGGCGAAAACCATTTTCTCGCCGAACAAGTAGTTCGTCGGGAATCCGGCCGAAACCGGAAAATTTGTTAAAAGCAGAAGTTCGATTAGATGACAGATTAAGGGGTAAGAAGAGACGCTGAGTCTGTATGTGACAATCATTTTTTACCCGGACATATAATTAGTCCGGAATCCGGTTGTAACCGGATATTTTTTTAAGTCAAACTTTTATTCAAAGTTGATTAGATGTTCTCTATAGGGAGAAGGAGATACGCTGGATTTGTTTTTGAATTTTCTTTTTTTGCTGGACTAGTAGTTCGTTCGGAATTCGGGCGAAACCGGAAACTTGGCAGAAGTAAAGCGGGAAGTCTCGGTTTGTATCGTCAAAATACATGTGGCTTATAGGTATATCTGAACTTGGTTTTCTCAGATGATTAGCCTGGCGAAGACTGGATCTGGCGAAGGCAAGACCCGATTGCCTGAATCAAATATTAGATTTTTGGGATCCCATCGACACCTTTGGTCTTGTTTCCCGAAGTGGTGGTGCGTTCCCCCTTAAACAAACTAGTGCCTCTAAACATAGGCATAGGCATTTCAAACCAAAATCCATGGTCAGCTTATGCCTTCGCTCCTTCAAGGTCGTCAGAGATAAGGTCCTTAGGCCTTCTTCATAAGACATATAGCAAGTCCCAAGGATAATTCGAATAGCCCTTTTCTGGATCACTTCCAACTTATCAGATTTCTATGCTGATAGTCCGGGATGCCAAACTGGACATGCATATTCTGCATTAGGTCTGATATAAGTACAATAAATAGACTTCATTATTTTTGTAGGCAGCGCAAACCGGCGGAGAACTGAAAATGAACGAAGAAGTAAAGAACACTTGTAATGATCTGGTCAACATGAGAGTGCCATCTTAGGTTATCATCGATCGTAACGCCGAGTATTTTTGCTACGTTCCGTACACAAAGACCAACATCTTCAAGGTCTGGCAATTTCCTCTTCAGAAACGACACTCGCATAATAAAACTCTTTGGGCGGCTGACAGCTAATTTAACCTCATTAAGGTCATGTGCTAAAATACAGAAAATTTGTGAAATAGATAAATCCACAGAATACGTGTTCAAATTCCTCAAAGCAACACCACTCAAATCGCCAGCGAACTTATAACGGTTCAAAATTTCAATTGAAACTCGATTAAAAACAATAATAAAAAGAATCGGCCCGAGTTTCGTTCCCTGTGGTGCACCACAAAAAATTCGAACAAACTCAGAAATTTTATCTTTTGTGAGCATAACACTTTGTTTCCGGCCCGATTTATTTATTTATTCATTTATTTCCCTCAAAACTGAGGAGTACAAAATAATATATAAAAAAGAACTATGCCTAAACCATCTGGTCCATTCATTAACACATAGATACTGTAAAAAATACACACGATGTCGACAACTAAGTTATAATTATGTACGCTGGAAAGGAATGGAAAGCTTGCAATCATCCGGAGAATAAATGTACTGGCCTCCATTTCTTTTGCTTCACGAATTGCAACTCTGTGATCCAAACTGTCAAACGCTTTAATTATATCACTCAATAAAATCAGTTGGCTTTCCAGTTAAACTTAAAGCACATTTGTCACGATGGTTTATTTCTTTTTCACATTCCGGAGACTTCAAGATTACCAATAATAAATCAATTCAATTACTAATCCTTCTTTTCATCATACGAAGTAAAGCTTCTTTTACATCTATCCACGTTTCGGTAATTTAGCGTGACTTCAGCATGCTTCCGGAAATCTTTCCGAAAATCTGCTTCCGCAGTAACCGGATTCAACTTGTTTTGGGACTTATTTCCGGATGCGACTTATTTTGATCGTAAAAGGGCTTAAAGGACATTGAGGGAAAATACGAAAATAAACGATCCAACAAGCTATAAAACACACTGCTTAACTCAACTGTGTTACCCGAAATTAGAGCATAAAAGAAATTTGCCTAGAGCCAAATTTCTTCTAGTCTTTGAATAGTACAGTCGGACCGAAGTAGAACACAGTTGTGAGATTGTAGCTTTAAAATCAAAGAAAAGCTACCAAGATCCTCTCTGATCTAATGTGATCTAGCCTACCATGAGTATGAGTGACATGCCGAATTTGTCTTCCACCCATTGAGACCAGTAGTATCTGTCAACGCTAATTATGAACTGATTGATAATCAGAAACAACTGTTACCATAGGGCCGTGGTTCCCAACCGATGGTACGCGTACCCTAGGGAGTACGAGAGACCCTCGCAAGGGTACGCGAAGGTCCCGAAGTCGAGTTTAAATATCTCGCATCAATCGTTTTTGAGTCTTCTGACTCAGTTTAATTATCTTCCTCAAAATATACCCCATCGTACGCAATTCAGATACACATGTATGCCTTGCTATTGATGACAATGATTATCGTCTTTTGGGCGATCGTAAAACAACGATTCATCAAAAAGTGGTATGTCACGGGGTGGTTCCCAAATCACCACGATCTTTTTGCCCACTCTCACAATGCCCACGATTAAAATGCCCACGGTTCAAATTGCCCACGATTAAAATGCCCACGACTCAAAATGCCCACGACTTAAAATGCCCACGACTCAAAATGCCCACGACCACGAAATGCCGGCGGCCTAAAATGCCGACAGTTCAAAGTGGTCACAGGGGAGGCTAATATCGTACTAGTTTACAATGCCGACGGCCGAAACTGTCCACAGGGGAGGCCAAAATCATCCTGGGACAGCGGACTAAGAGATTGTAAGGGATAGGATTAACCACGGTAAAGGCTTCAAAAGGAATTATTATCTCTGGTTACCCCCTCCGACTGCCCCCCCCCCCACACATTCATCGGATCCGGTCCGGACTTTAAGTAGGTCATCCGAGACACGAGGTCTTTCCAAATATCAAGTTTCGTTAAGATCCGATCACCCGTTCCAAAGTTATCCACTCCTCAAGATTCCGGATTCCCCCTCCCTCCAGTTGACTATTTCAAGGTTAATCTGGTCGGATCCCTGACTTGCCTGCCAAGTTTCATTGTCCTAGCCCACCTGGAAGTAACATAACTCCGTGTCACCGGAATCCCGCAAACCCTTTCCAACTCCCCCCACAGTGCACGAATCCGGTCCGGTTCTGTCAGTGACGTATCTGGGGCTTGTGCTTGTTCTTCCCACCAAGCTTCATCCCGATCACTTCACTCTAAGTGTGTCACATGATTTCTGGCTCCCCCCTCCGACTCCTCCCCGCCCCCGCATTCATCGGATTCCGTCCAGACTTGAAATGGGACATCGGACACATGACGTCTTTCCAAATATCAAGTTTCGTTAAGATCCGATCACCCGTTCGAAAGTTATGCATGTCACTAAATTTCGGATTCCGGCTCCCCTCCTTCCCCCCACGATGGTCGGATCGGGCAAGTGACCATTTCCAAGTTAGTTTGGTCGGGTCCCTAATATGCCTGCCAAGCTTCATTGTCCTAGCACATCTGGAAGTACCCTAACTTGCAAACACCGGACTGACCGACCGACCGACAGACAGACAGACCGACGGAAAAGGGATCGGTATATGGCACTTGGACGGAAGGCACTCACTTTTGATTGCCGAAAGCCTAACATTACCAGCAGAGGCATCACAAGCCAAAATGTATGTTATTTTTAGTGACCGACAGGTCATTTTTACCGACAGTTTTTTTTAAGTAACTGGTTTTACGAAAAAAAACTCAAATTTATCCAATCGTGGGCATTTTGAGTCGTCTGCATTTCAATTCGTGGGCATTTTGAGTTGTTGGCATTTTTAGTGGGCATTTTGAGTCGTGGGCATTTTGAGTGTTAGCCATGCCATCAGTAGATGGCGTTGCGCCGTTGCGGCCTTGCATGTCCATCTACTAAACGTTTAGCTTGTTTGTGCTGATGACAACGCGTTCCAGCGACAATGATTGTTTCACCCATTTAATTCGCTCGTGCCCTTTTTTACAGATACTTTTAACAAAGCGAATAACTAGTGTAATTTATTTATTTTATTAATGTACGACCAGCGTAATTTAGCATCTTCTAACGAAGAAAGCTTACGAAGTTGGTTTATCAATAAACGATTTGAAAATTTGAAAACACTCTTAAACCTTGATACGGAAAAAGTTGGGAACCACTGTCATAGGGGACACAAATTCAAGCTTATGAGTTGGACTTGGTGTGCAAAATCTGCGCGCAGCAATAGGCCTAAAGATAGGTAGATGGACATGTTGTACTACAATAAAGAAGACCGTGTGCCATAGTAACAGTCACGAAAACTGAGAAACACAAAAAAGAACAGCGATTCGTCCATCTTTCGCATACTAAATGAAATTACCATACAAAAAGCTTTCTCCATGCCCGAAGGCCGGCTTTCAATCAATCAATCAATCAGTTTTATTTCAACCCTAATAGCCCTCGGCTAACACGGGCTGGAATTGGATTTGGAAGCTTCGCCAGATTCTTGCAACTAAAAAAAAAAGTTAAGCGCCATTTTTTGTCCCTACTATACAAATTTGTGTGTGTGTCTTTAGGAGTGAACCTAGTTGGTCTTTTTCAGAGTCTTTTATTGATAAGATAAGATAAGATATAATTGCACAAAAAAGCCAAAAGGCCATGGCAACAAAATAGTCCGCGTCCTTGTTTCACCTTTTTGTTGCCTTGGGATTAGAAAACATAATTTTTTTTTTTGTAGTGTAAATAATTGTGTCGAGTCTTTAAGTAAATGGTTTCATCTTCTTAATCCTTACTTCAGTTTTTATGGCAGTTGCTCTTTGGCCAAGTGCCATATAGCGATCGCAATTTCTGTCCGTCCGTCGGTCGGTCGGTCGGTCCGGGTTTTGCTAGTTTGGTCACTTCGACATAAGCTAGGACGACGAAACTTGGCAGGCATATCAGGGACCCCAAAAGATCAAGTTGGAAACGGTCACTTCCCCGGTCCGAGCAGCGTGGGGGGAGTGGAGGGAGGGGGAATCCAGAATATTGAGGTATTTATAACTTTTGAACGGGTGATTGGATCTTCATGAAACTTGATATTTGAAAAGACCTCGTGTCTCAGACAATGACCCACTTCAAATCCGAACCGGATCCTGTGACTTTGGGGGGAGTTGGAAGGGGGGAACCGGAAATGGGAAATGGGAAACGCTAGAGTGGAGGGATCGGGATGAAACTTAGTGAGAAAGAAGAACAAGCACAAGACCTAGATACATCATTGACATAACCGGACCGGACTCGGACACTGTGGGGAGAGCCGGGGGGGGGGATATTCTGGTGATCCAGCGAGTTCGGTATTTCCTAATGTGATAGGATGAAGAAAGTCAGCAGGAGTATGAGGGATCCGAATCGACCGACTTGGCAATAGTCGTTTGCATGATCTGAACACCGTGGGGGAACTGAAGGGATGGGGAATCCGGAATCTAGTAGCATTTATAACTTTTGATTGGGCGATCGGATTTGAATGAAACTTGACAAGTGGAAAGAGCTATTTTCTCAGATGTTTCATGTCAAGTCCGGACCGGATCCGATACGGGGGGGGGGGGGGGGGGGGTAGTTGGATGGTGGCACCGGGATTCTTGTGGAACAGCGTCAAGGGATCGGGATGGAATTTGGTGGGAAGAACAAGCATAAGCAGTAAATAAGTTCTTGACAGAACCTGTTCATATCGGGGCTCTTAGCGGGGTTTCCTGGAATTCCGGTGATCGCAAGATAGGATACCTCCAGGCTTGGCAGGCATATTAGTGACTAGCCTAATAGACTTAAGGACCTGACACAATGCCCTAGGAATACTTCCTTTCCTAGATCCGACCATTTTTCGGGGACTTGAGGGAGGGGGAATCCGGAAATTACTGACTTCCGTAGGGTTGCGGAAAAAATGGTTCGATTCAGGTGAAACTTTACGGGTGATAAGTACTGATGACTTAGATATGCAAAGCTTGTGTACGAACTCAATGCGGACATGGTTTGGGGAGGGGGAAAACTTTGTGTCCGGAAACTTTGTGACATGCACACAAACCAAAGGGATGGACAAAATGGGATACAAGTTGGACAGTAACAAGTTTATGCGGCCTAGATTTGTCATTTGGTGTCTGAACCAGTCTGACAAAGGAAGGATGATGATGAAGCGGGAACCGGAAATTTGCAGATATGATCCGATTCGAGTTACACTTGATGGACGGGAAGAGAGGTCAGAGATGCGAAGTTTATGTGCCTGAGTCGTATTCGGCCACAGTGGGGGTGGAGGGAGTCCCGGAAATGTTTAAACGAGTGAGGTGACTTGAATGAAACTTGGGAAGAAGAGAGATCGTATGCCTTAGATGACATATTTTAGGGTCTGAATCGAAACTGAGCACGGTGGGAAGGGGTATCGGAATTCCCGGAAAAATGCCAGATTTACTTCTTTCTCGTTTCTCACACCACCTACTCGTAACAAGTGCCATATGAGGTCGTAGGTCTTGTTTTTCTTTTTGTTGTATTGTTTAATAGCACATCCTTGCAAGCAGTGCTTTTGCTGTGCTATTTATGAGAATTATGAGACCCTCGATTGTTTTGTTAATAAAACTATTCTACTACTACAAGAATACAAATAACTATTCACAAGGACGCGGACACGTGGTCAACGTCGCAGGTTCCAGGCTCAGTAGTTTGTATTTTTTGCTTAAAGCACACCTAGCACTATTTATTCTTTTTGTTCCAATCTTCAAACTATGCGAGTACCATAAAGCTAGTCTCTGCTTTTAATCGATTATCCATGGCTTGGGCTGTTTTAAGCATTTTCCCGGGCCCATAGATATCTGGCAAAATTCAGATAACCATTCCTTCCGCCCAAGCTGACTACGAATTATATTTGACGGTGCGAAACGGATAAGTCAGCTACATTTTATTAGAGCTATATTTCGGCCCTTCTTGGCAAGGATCCTCGTCAGGCTCAAGCCGCTCAAACTGGAAAATGAACTTGCTGTTACCGTGGACAAGTTCTTCCAGTTTGAGCGGCTTGAGCCTGAAGAGGATACTTGCCAAGAAGGGCCGAAATATAGCTTTAATAAAATGTAGCTGACTTCTCGGTTTTGCACCGTCAAATATGATTCAGATAACCATTCCTTCAGCCCAAGCTCAGATAAGCTTCAGATAACCGGTTTTACGCATCCATAGCATGAGACGTGAACACTTGTCGGGAGCATAATGAGCATGGAAATTGGTGAATTGGGGCAAATGCAAATATTACTGTGGTATCGTTAGTAGCTTAGAATGTAAAATATGAAATTTGGGTCTCCAGGTTTAAGAAATAATGAATGCAGTTCGGAAGTAGGTCGCATTGGCATTAAAGGGACGACCGGTCCTTTAATTTTCTTTTCATCGTTTCAGATCGTTATTCAGGGACCTGTCGAGTGTCGACGTGGGATTCTCATGCTTAAGGCCAGACACGTGACCGCCGTCCTTGGAGGAGAAGTTGACTCTCTTGTCATCACCAATGCAGCAGAAAACATTCTCGCTAGAAAGCTGTAAGTTGAGGATACGAAGAAAAACAGTTGCGTTTTTGCAGATACCGTGGTATCTGATACCATGGTCTAAAGTCGTTTTCGCAGGTCGTGGTATCTGATATCGCGGTCAAAAGGCATTTTTTCAGCTATTGTGTTATCTGGCCAATTATCGTGTATCTGATATTCAGATACCACGGACCGACCATGGTAACTGTCCGTGGTATCTGAAAAGTCATCTCACTTCCATCAAATTTTGTCAAATTGGTGAGAAAGAAGTTTAGCACTTAGCGATGTAACTGGATATCTGTTTTTCTTTTGGGATGACTTCGAAAAGTGCAATTTCAGCAATAGTCGTTGTTCAGAGCAACCCTGTATCAGATACCACGGCAACTACAAAAACGACTAATTGCAGATCCAGTTACCGCGGTATCAGATACCATGGTATCTGATACCACGGTCTAAAGTCGTTTTTGCAGTTACCGTGGTATATGATACCACGGTCAAAGGGTGTTATTTTTGCAGTTACCGTGGTATATGATACCACGGTCAAAAGGTGTTTTTGCAGTTATCGTGGTATCTAGTCAGCTATCGTAGTAACTGATCCTAGTATCTGAAAAGTCATCTCACTTCCATAAACTTTTGTCAAATTGGTGAGAAAGAAGTTTGGACAGCAGTTTTTCTTTTGGGATGACTTCGAAAAGTGCAGTTTCGGCAATAGTCGTTTTTGCAGATCAACCGTGTATCCAATATCACGGTAACTGCAAACACGACTAATTGCAGATTCAGTTACCGTGCAATTTCAGCCGTGCAAGTGCAATTTCAGCAATAGTCGTTGTTCAGAGCAACCCTGTATCAGATACCACGGCAACTACAAAAACGACTAATTGCAGATCCAGTTACCGCGGTATCAGATACCATGGTATCTGATACCACGGTCTAAAGTCGTTTTTGCAGTTACCGTGGTATATGATACCACGGTCAAAGGGTGTTATTTTTGCAGTTACCGTGGTATATGATACCACGGTCAAAAGGTGTTTTTGCAGTTATTCAGTTACCGTGGTAACAGATACCATGGTATCTGCGAAAATGCAAGTAAGGACTCGATTCAATCCCTTCCGACCTCGGCGGCCCTACCGGGACTTCCCCCTCACTAGCATGTGAATATGTTGTCTCTCCCTCACTAGCATGTGAGTATGTTGCCTCCCCCTCACTAGCATGTGAATATGTTGCCTCCCCCTCACTAGCATGTGAATATGTTGCCTCTCCCTCACTAGCATGCGAATATTTTGCCTCTCACTCACTAGCATGTGAATATGTTGCCCCCCCCCTCACTAGCATGTGAATATGTTGCCTCTCCCTCACGAGCATGTGAATATGTTGCCTCCCCCTCACTAGCATGGGAATATGTTGCCTCCCCCTCACTAGCATGTGAATATGTTGCCCCCCCCCCCTCACTAGCATGTGAATATGTTGCCTCTCCCTCGCGAGCATGTGAATATGTTGCCTCCCCCTCACTAGCATGTGAATATGTTGCCTCTCCCTCACTAGCATGCGAATATTTTGCCTCCCACTCACTAGCATGTGAATATGTTGCCCCCCCCCCTCACTAGCATGTGAATATGTTGCCTCTCCCTCACGAGCATGGGAATATGTTGCCTCCCCCTCACTAGCATGTGAATATGTTGCCTCCCCCTCACTAGCATGTGAATATGTTGCCTCTCCCTCACTAGCATGCGAATATTTTGCCTCCCACTCACTAGCATGTGAATATGTTGCCCCCCCCCCCCCCTCACTAGCATGTGAATATGTTGCCTCTCCCTCACGAGCATGTGAATATGTTGCCTCCCCCTCACTAGCATGTGAATATGTTGCCTCTCCCTCGCTAGCATGTGAATATGTTGCCTCCCCCTCACTAGAATGTGAATATGTTGCCTCCCCCTCACTAGCATGTGAAAATGTTGCCTCCCCCTCACTAGCATGTGAAAATGTTGCCTCTCCCTCGCTAGCATGTGAATATGTTGCCTCTCCCTCACTAGCATGTGAAGATGTTGCCTCCCCCTCACTAGCATGTGAATATATTGCCTCTCCCTCACGAGCATGTGAATATGTTGCCTCTTCCTCACTAGCATGTGAATATGTTGCCTCTCCCTCACTAGCATGTGAATATGTTGCCTCCCCCTCACTAGCATGTGAATATGTTGCCTCTCCCTCACTAGCATGCGAATATTTTGCCTCCCACTCACTAGCATGTGAATATGTTGCCTCCCCCTCACTAGCATGTGAATATGTTGCCTCCCCCTCACTAGCATGTGAATATGTTGCCTCTCCCTCACTAGCATGCGAATATTTTGCCTCCCACTCACTAGCATGTGAATATGTTGCCCCCCCCCCCCCTCACTAGCATGTGAATATGTTGCCTCTCCCTCACGAGCATGTGAATATGTTGCCTCCCCCTCACTAGCATGTGAATATGTTGCCTCTCCCTCGCTAGCATGTGAATATGTTGCCTCCCCCTCACTAGAATGTGAATATGTTGCCTCCCCCTCACTAGCATGTGAAAATGTTGCCTCCCCCTCACTAGCATGTGAAAATGTTGCCTCTCCCTCGCTAGCATGTGAATATGTTGCCTCTCCCTCACTAGCATGTGAAGATGTTGCCTCCCCCTCACTAGCATGTGAATATATTGCCTCTCCCTCACGAGCATGTGAATATGTTGCCTCTTCCTCACTAGCATGTGAATATGTTGCCTCTCCCTCACTAGCATGTGAATATGTTGCCTCCCCCTCACTAGCATGTGAATATGTTGCCTCTCCCTCACTAGCATGCGAATATTTTGCCTCCCACTCACTAGCATGTGAATATGTTGCCCCCCCCCCCTCACTAGCATGTGAATATGTTGCCTCTTCCTCACTAGCATGTGAATATGTTGCCTCTCCCTCACTAGCATGTGAATATGTTGCCTCTCCCTCGCTAGCATGTGAATATGTTGCCTCCCCCTCACTAGAATGTGAATATGTTGCCTCCCCCTCACTAGCATGTGAAAATGTTGCCTCCCCCTCACTAGCATGTGAAAATGTTGCCTCTCCCTCGCTAGCATGTGAATATGTTGCCTCTCCCTCACTAGCATGTGAAGATGTTGCCTCCCCCTCACTAGCATGTGAATATGTTGCCTCTCCCTCACGAGCATGTGAATATGTTGCCTCTTCCTCACTAGCATGTGAATATGTTGCCTCTCCCTCACTAGCATGTGAATATGTTGCCTCCCCCTCACTAGCATGTGAATATGTTGCCTCTCCCTCACTAGCATGCGAATATTTTGCCTCCCACTCACTAGCATGTGAATATGTTGCCCCCCCCCCCTCACTAGCATGTGAATATGTTGCCTCTTCCTCACTAGCATGTGAATATGTTGCCTCTCCCTCACTAGCATGTGAATATGTTGCCTCCCCCTCACTAGCATGTGAATATGTTGCCTGTCTCCTACTACTCTCGATGTTGAGCCAGTCTGATAAGATTTTAAGGTTTTGATGCTTGTCATGGAGACATGAGTTTGTGCCACACAGTGACCCACAAATTGAAACACGCGGAAAAGCCGTTATAGGCGTATTCTCGCCGTTCCCCGAGGACTCCTATGGGAATCAAGGGGAATGGCGAGGATAGACGGAGTCACTCCACGTGGACCCTGATTACGAAAAACAACGAGAATACAGGGAATGCTTTCAAAATGGATTTTGTTCTAAAAAAAAATATGCAGCGGAAGGAATTAGTCTGGATCCACTGTATTTTTGGTTTTGGTTTTATTTATTCTGATTGTTTTTTAATTTTACATAGCACCAACACCAGCAAAAATTCATTCCCCTCCATATCTGAAAGGGAGTCCTTCTTGATGATGGTGATGATAAACGGAGCATTCCCCGCCTGTGGGGACTCGGGAGAATACTTGGAGTCAGTCCCAGGGACAAACAAAAACGCAGGTGCTCGGGAACGGCGAGAATACGCCTTATGTCTACTTTTTTGCGCTAAATTTTAGAATTTGAGTTTCCCGGCAACTGTTGAGCCACAAAATCGAAAATCGCCTCGAGAGATGTCGAATATGAGCCACAGTGCGAGCCACAGAAAGTCTCTTGGTTGCGGAAACAAACTTGTGGGCTACACTAACGGTCGTGGAAAAAAACTCTTGTTTAGCCACAACCGAGCCACAGGCCTTTGGGATCGCGGACGAACGCCTTAGAGAGTGATGGTTGGTGAGTTTGTCTCTCCAGTATTTAGAAGGACGACCGAGGGTAGAATTTATTCTGCATTGTAGTGACAGAGCCGTCGGCAATGGAATCACAAGGTTTTGAAGAACGGTAGTGTTTGACACATACACAGTTCTGTCTTTTTTTTTTACAACAATCGCAAATTTGGCTAATAACCACGAAAGTCGATTGTACAATAAACTTTCTATTTATCTATCTATCAATTTGTGCGATTCGTTCACTGCATTTTGTTTCTGCGTAGATGTTCTGAGATAGTTGACAACTAAACTATGCTTGCAGAATAATACATCGGCTATTTTTAGCTTCTTTCGATTACAATTACAGTTCGGTTTATTTCTCCATAGATACTTTTATAGACAAAAAATAGTGCTCGACATGTCATTACAAATAAAAAGATCAACCAAGGGATATATTTACAAAGGTAACCTATGATTTATATATACAATTCACGGTCTAAAATTGAAACACGCGGAAAGGCCTTTATAGGCGTATTCTCGCCCTTCCCCGAGGACTTCTCGGGGAATCAAGGGGAACGGCGAGGATAGAGGGAGTCACTCCAAGTGGACCCTGATTACGAAAAACAAATGCTTCCAAAATGGAGTTTGCTCTAAAAAAAAATATGCAGCGGAAGGAATTAGTCTGGATCCACTGTATTTTTGGTTTTGGTTTTATTTATTCTGATTGTTTTTAATTAATTTTACATTGCACCAACACCTGCAAAAATTCATTCCTCTCCGAATCTGGAAGGGAATCCTTCTTGATGATGGTGATGATAAACAGAGCATTCCCCGCCTGTGGGGACTCGGGAGAATACTTGGAGTCAGTCCCTGGGACAAACAAAAACGCAGGTACTCGGGAACGGCGAGAATACGCCTTATGTCTACTTTTTTGCGCTAAATTTTCGAATTTGAGTTTCCCGGCAACTGTTGAGCCACAAAATCGAAAATCGTCTCGAGAGATGTCGAATATGAGCCACAGTGCGAGCCACAGAAAGTATCTTGGTTGTGGAAACAAACTTGGGAGCTATACTAATGGTCGTGGAAAAAAAGTCTTGTTTAGCCACAACCGAGCCACAGGCCTTTGGGATCGCGGACGAACGCCTTAGAGAGTGATGGTTGGCGAATTTGTCTCTCCAGTATTTAGAAGGACGACCGAGGGGGACGAGGGTAGAATTTATTCTGCATTGGTAGTGACAGAGCCGTCGGGAATGGAATCACAAGGTTTTGAAGAACGGTAGTGTTTGACACAGACACAGTTCTGTTTTTTTTTTTTTTACAACAGTCGCAAATTTGGTTAATAAACACGAAAGTCGATTTGTACAATAAACTTTCTATTTATCTATCTATTCATTTGTGCGATTCGTTTCACTGCATTTTGTTTCTGCGTAGATGTTCTGAGATAGTTGACAACTAGACTATGCTTGCAGAATAATACATCGGCTATTTTTAGCTTCTTTCAATTACAATTACAGTTCGGTTTATTTCTCCATAGATACTTTTATAGACAAAAAAATGTGCTGGACATGGGATTACAAATAAAAAGATCAACCAAGGGATATATTTACAAAGGTAACCTATGATTTATATATACAATTCACGGTCTAAAATAAAATTCATCAGAATATGAACGCGAATTACAGTGACAAGTACACAAATAATTCGTCATAAGTGTCACTACTGTTATACAATTCACGGTTTAAAATACATTTCATGAAAATACGGACGCGAGTTAAAATGATAAGTACAAAAATAATTCATCATAAGTTCACTACTATTCTAGAATTTAAACAAATGTGATTGATCCATACCCCTTGACTTTGCCCTTGGCACCAAGTTGCTCTTAAAGGACTGCCAATCCAACCTACTGCCGTAACATCATTCGTTAGTTCTTAAAGGACACCTGAACAATGAAACCATACTTGAACACACCATGGAGAATGCATTTACAGACATGGACACGGAGAGCATTCTTCTCCTGAGCGTGACGTTTTCAAAATAGGGATGATTGTTTCCGGAGGTTTGCACATGCAGACTCCAAGACAAAAAGCGCAATTCATTCAAATCTTGTACAGCGCTGGCCGAACCGTATATTTCTTCTAGATATACGTTTGGACTTATCTGGTTAAAAAATATTCCAGAAAGAGGGTTGATTGGAGACATTTGTTCATTTCTAAAATTGCTCGGTACTGAAATAAGGAAAGATGCAAAATGGAGCAAAAATCATAGCTTGGAAACGGTATTTCGTATTTGGATTGGGTTTTCTGCAGGCAATGTTAACGGACGTCATACAGATAGGGATGATACTTGGTACTCTTCATTCAGGTGTCCTTTAAACCCAAAGATCCAAATTTCCTATGTTACATTCTGAAACCGCTAATAACGCCTCCCCCTCTTTGCACTTGCCGCGATCCCCGAGTTTCCATGCGCACTAGGCTACTGATGTCATGATAATCAGATAATCATGCTAATGATGCATAAAAGCGGATTTCTGAATTTTGCCGAGATCTTGCTAGAAGTCGGTGGGCCTGGGAAAAGGGTTAAAGCAGGCAAGGCCGTGGATATTTTTTTGAAAGCAGAGCGTATTCAGATAATTTGAATATTGGAACATTAACAGTAAAGAGCGATGTGTGCTTTTAAAGTAGTGGTTCCCAACCGGGGGTACAAGTATCAAAAGGAGTACGCGAGACCCTCGTAAGGGGTACGCGAAGGTCCATGATCTCTGAATTCGAAAATGTCTGATTTCGTCAAGAAAGTAGAGTTTTGGCTTACGAAGGTTCAGCGAAACAGCGCAAGTGTTTTACCTACCCTTGACCAGTGTGCGGACGATCATGAAATTGACAACCTTGCAGTCAAGTATCCCATTTATTTGTGTATATTTTTACGCACTAATCCCATGTAGTCTCTTTGGCATTCTGATCTTGACATATCGTAGTAGAATAGTAGAACAACGATTCTTCAAAAAGGGGTACGCAACTTTTTTGAACCTTAATTAGGGGTACACGGTACGGAAAAGGTTGGAAACCACTGCTTTAAAGTACCTGTCTTACCAATAATACTAACGCGACCTACTACCATTATCACTCCATATATTTCTAAACCCGGAGACCCAATTTCGTATGGTACAGTATAACCCCTCTAACAAAACCACGCTGATTTTCTCACTTGCCGTGTCTACCTTCGATGGGTATCACGCTGTCGACGGTTGCCTGCGAGAACTTTTTCCATCAGAGAAACCGGTTATGTGATTTGTTTCCTTGTTTTCGCTATAAGTCAACGGGTCTCGGAAAAGGCTTAAAACAGCCAAAAGCGTGGTTGATATGTTGAAAGAACATTCCTAGTTTTAAAGTAGTCAAATATTTTAAAATCCTGTAAGTTGAAGAGTAAATAGTGCGAGGGGCTCTTTAAAGGATGCCTCGCACTGCATAGTGATTCTGCCAAGACGTTTGGAGCAATTTACAACAATTTACATTAAGGTATCCTTAAAAAAAAATTACGGACGGTTTCGCCTGTTTTTAGCTTCTTTGCGTGCCCCTTGCCTAGGACGATAATCTTGGCAAAATGTGCTTAACCCCTCTTCAGACGGAAACAGCTCCTTGGAAAAAGTGATCGGGTGCCTGATACGTAATGTAAAGAGAACAAACCTTGGCAAGCACGATACTTAGTGTATTGCTAATAGAGGAGACTGGAAAACTGGGGGACGAAAATGGATGGAAATAGTAGGGAAATAGAATGAATTACTATCAAGGTTTTCACCAACTTCACGGCGAGACCCCTGGAATCTCCTGCTTTCATCGATGGAGTCATATCGGGCTTTCATTTGATTTATTTCCCAAACTTCGCAGGAGTAATAATAATAACATTAGATTTATTGCCCATCATAATGCACAAAAGTACAAAAAGACGGGGTAATTAAATAAAGAAGAAGAAAAAGAACAAAGAAAGAAAGAAAACAATAACATTACTGTCAACAACAATAATGGAAAGAACGCAAGAAACTTAAAAAGAAAACAACACACATTGACAGAATTTACACTGAGTAAAGCATCTGCTGAGGTATATTAAAGGTGTTTTTCTTTGACACAGTTGTGGGCCACACACTTCGGAGTGTCTGTCGCCGAAACACGATTGTGTGCCAATCAGTCGAGCCACAAGTTGAAACTCGCGGAAACGTCTTTTCGTCTTTTTTTGTTGCGGTAATTTTAAATGTAAATAAAGCCATGTAAAATCTCAATAAATAGAACTCCAGGCTTTAATTTCTCGCCAAAATCGAGCCACAAAATCGACAGTCACCTTCGCAGTGGTTTGTTGAATTTTAGCAACACAACGAGTCACGAAAATCTTGTTAGTCGCGGAAACACACTTCCGGGCCGCACAAAAAGCCGCGGAAACGCTCTTTTCGAGCCACAATCGACCCACAGCCTGTTTGTGGGAGCACGGATAAAAGTTTTAAGTCTGCGCTTAAAGCGTTCTCGCCTTTCTCGAATAACAGATATAGGTCGTGCTACTCCATTACTTGTCCAAGGTGGGACCCTCAGCAGATACTTTACATATGTGTAAAAAGATTGGAGGACGCCAAGAAGAAAAAAATAAGAAACTAAACCGCCACTGTACCGGATAGCCACTCTATTCAATTCAATTCAGTATAATCTAAAAAAAAAAACAGATACAAGCCGATGGGTTGTCTTTGCGTCAAAACGTAACGTCATAACATAACAACTTAGGGCAGTGCCAGGAGTCTCCTCAACCGGATCAGTTTGGGGGAGGGTTGCTCTTCCCTGGTATATTGACATCGACTAAAGACAACGTTATTAAAACGGTGGTAGATCATGTGAGTGGAAATTTAAATAGAAGGTAGTTTATGAATGTGTCCTAGGAGCACTATGTTTTCAGTGTATTAATATATTTGTATGCCGTGTGTATAAAAATCTGTGTATGGCCCATTGAGGCTAAATAAACACTATTCTATTCTGTTCTATACAATTTTGCGACGTCCAGTTCAATATGTAAATTCAAATTAGTATAATATAAAAAAAAAAAACAGATAACGGTTAATATTTATATTAACAGGCCTTTTACATTTTAGGAATCTAGCAGAAAACCCAACACCCTACGCAAATGATGCCCTCTTAGGAAGCAGTAATGCAGATACTACCTCACAAAACATAGGTAGCCGAGATACTGAACTAGTGCCTTCGAGTTTCTACAACACCGCAGCCAACCGGCCGCTACTTACTGTTGCAGTGGCGCCCGTAGCCGTCATCGCACCAATGGAAGCTGTTCCGAGTTCAACCAGAGGCCATATAAGTAGTAATCAGCGTGGGATTGTGGCATCTGAGTTGCATAGCAGGGTAGGTGCTCAAACTGGAGATATTTTTGAGTCTTTGACCTATTTTAGGTCGACGGCAGGCACAGATTGAACTACTTTAAAGTTCAACCGAAAAGGGTCGAGATACGACAGTCTAGTTAGGCATCGCTTATTCACCTAAATAGGCTTAAGCCCGGATCCCACTACGGACACACCTGTTCTTAAATCGGTTTTTATACGTTTCTCTTCAACCCGTTCAATAAATCTGGGGATGGAAAAATCCATCTCCCGTTTTTAATTTTTATGAACAACCAATGAGAGAGGAGCGTCCGAAACGCCTTAAAAACCAGTCTTAAAAATGTCCAAAACCGAATTAGCGAACATGGGGTGTCCGTAGTGGGGCCCGGGCTTTAAAGACCCGATAAAAATGCCACACTTCGCGGTTCCATTATATCCGAATAGAAGATCTTCATATTGTGAATTTTCCCTTTGGGATTTCTGGTACCTCTATCCTTGAACGTTTAAAAACTGCAACAGAAAATATTCCGCATGTATATATATATAAATAAGAATAAAACTAAAATGTATGATCGTCAGTCTGGAATTAGCAACGTCTAATATCAGCTGATGGTCCTGAGCCACGAAACTTGACCAGAGGAGAGCCAAAAAATCGCGGGGGGGGGGGGGCGATATTCGCAACGTCCCTACATCAATCAGTCAATCAAGTTTATTTTCCAAAATAGCTAAAATCTAGAAGAGAAATAAAACATTTGCGAAATACACAGATACGAATCAAATAACTAATGCACTTACAAGATATGACCAAAAATAAATGATGGGATGAAACTATGTAAAAATTGTAGCATGACAGTACTCACTAATTCTGGTTTTGTAACCATGAAAGTGTGAGCGAATAAATTACTATTCTGAACGTGTCCGAAAGCTCCGAAACGAACGAAAATGCTGAATTAATTCAGCTTTTTATGCGGCATTCGCTTTCGGACTTAAATTTTCGCCCAATTAATGCAGCATTAATTCAGCATAAAATTCATCGAAAAATTAAACAAGAATGCTAAATTTTATGCTGAATTTTCTAGAAGAAACTGGGGAGTACGGCGATTCACTCAGCGTTTTGGCGGCAAACGTAACAAATTCAAAAAGAGAACTGACCGGCAAACATTCCAAATTCTAAGACAACTGGCGATAATGGCCAACGAAGAAAGGAAAGATAAGAAGATAAGAAGGTTGGATATCAGTAGCTGATCCATTTTGTCAGCTTTATACAGCTAATTCTTTTTTCTTCTTCTTCTTCCTGACTTAAATTTTGGTATTCTAGAAGTGTCAGGGAAGAAAAAAAGATAACAGCTTTCGGACAAAAAAAAGAAGAAAATACAGCATTATGCAGCATTTACAGCACCAAAAAGCTTTCAGACACGTTCTCTATTTCCCACTAGTTCCCACCTTCTCAAAATAGTAACTATTTGCCTACCATGCTTAGGAGCGTAGTAAATACGGATCTCTGTAACGTGATTGGCTGGATTGCTCTTTGGAGGGATATTTTAACGAAAACAGACAAATACGTTCCAGCCTTGACGCCAAGAAGCCACAGTTCGTGACGTCATGCGTAGTATAACTACGGTAAGTAGGACGGAACACGCTCATAGTGTCTATCCTGGAGTAATTTAGGATCCTTCGAGAGAGTCAAAATAATCCTGTGTATTTAAAAGGTGTATAAAAAAATAAGATGGAATTCATTTGAACTTTAAGATGGGTGCCGTAGGGGGGTCTATTGCGAGTTTCATTGGTACTCGGATGAGTTCATTGTTGCAAGTGTAGATTAGCAACCGATTTCTAAATACAATGTTTCGTGTTAGGCTGCCCTGTGTTTTTTTTTTTTTTTTTTTTTTTTTTTTTTTTTTTTTTTTTAAATGTCCCGTAGCATCTTTTGTAATTTAATTTATTTTTATATTATTTAAAAACTAAGAAATCAGATTTCGTACTTTTTGTGGCTACTCCTCCATCCCTCAGTGACGTTAATTTGAATTTATTTTTACCCAATTTTAAATATTCACGTCACCTAACTTTTAAAATTAAACCCATATTTTATTTACTATTCTTTCCCCTAATACTTGGAAAATAATTCTCTCATTTGTATTTTGTAAAAAAAAAATTCTTTAACTACATTTCCTTTTTTTTTTTTTTTTTTTTTTTTTTTTTTTTTTACTTATAATTCAAATCTACTAATATTAAACCCCCCTCCACTCATCTCAATAACATTCTTTTTCCTTTACTCAAATTTAACTCTAATTTAATTTACCCTTTGAGCAGTCAAACTATAATCTAACAACGAAAAATAGGGCAAACCACAAAAAAACGAAAAAAAAAGCACATCGATATCTCAGGGTGCCCTTCCGTCATAGGGCACCCCTTCCATCGCAGCCACTATTACAACTCTTTAAACCAACAAAAATGTTTTGGATGTCAGACATGTTCACGTAATATTTTGTATTACTTTTATTTGCTGCGGCTACGACTCTATCTTCGGTACACTTAACAAGTGTGCAAGCGCTCAAACATTGAGTGTAAAAGTGAAACGTTTAAGAAACAGTCGCCCTTGAACCGGATGGGTGCAGGGGAGGAGACCCCAGAACTTACTCACTGGGCAATTTGGGCCAAGTTGTCCGTGAAGGACGGTTGGGGAGGTGCAACCCGAAAACAGAGATGGGCGAATCCGATCATGAAAGGATTTGAATCCCAATCTGCCATTGCAGGCTAAGAATTCGAATCCGGAATTGAATCCGGAATCCGACCTTACATAAGTTGTAGTTAAAAAATCAAAGAAAGTACTGATGTCTAAGGTAATCAGATAACGTGATATATTACTGAGGATGGTTGGTGGTGGAGATCAACAAGTTGGATAACCTAAGCCCATGACTGTATAATAATTGGGAAACGGAAAACTGGAAGGATTGGACTAGAAATTTGAGTGGATTCGTAAGATTGAAGGTTTGGAATTCGAGTCCGAATCCGAATCCAGCCTGACAAGCAATAGATTGGAATCCGGCCAAAAGGATGAATCCTGGATTCAAATCCGAATCGGAGTTCGGATTCGCTGATCTCTGCTCCAAAAGCATAAAAAGACCCAATGCCAACAAGTATTTTTTTCAAGTCATTTTTCGCAAGTTACGAAGCGGGCCCAGTATGGTTGCCCATGAAGGGAAGTTGGGTTGGTGTGTGTGTGCGGGGGGGGGGGGGACGACTAATAACACAAACCTAGACCGGTATGTCTACAAGTATGCCAAACTGTGGATTTGATATGAGTGGGGGAGTTGCAACTCCCTCAGCTTCCTTGTAAAATATATTCTATTCTGTAAGACACTTATTAGCTATTATGATTACCCTGTGTTGAAAAACACATTCTTCTTCAAAATTGGTTACCTTCTACGTCTGACAAAATTCTCCAATTCTCTTATCTTTATTTGGCGAGGTGCAGCGCGAAGCGCTGCGCCGAGGGCGTCTAAGTCCCCAGCCACACTGACTAACCACACCCAAACCGCCTGGTGCTGTAACCACATTTCTAAGTTTTTACGTGCTTTTCCCAATATGGTTAGGGGTTCCTCTCAGCTACCAGGAATGAATTTTGGCTTCGAATAAGGCAGAAAATGGTATTACCTGCGAAAGCTAAATAATCTCAAAACAATAAATACTTGTTAAAATTATTTTCCTGGGTCGGATGTCGGGCCGAAAACAAAATTCTCCAATTCTCTTATCTTTATTTTTACCGTTTTGGCAGCCAAAATGCTATATACACACAGGAGAGAGGAAAGTCCAAATTTAATGATGAAAGTTAGAACACAAATGGCTTACCCGATGAAAAATGTATCTCAAAATATTAGCATGAAGTACGGACTGGTGCTACTACATGCCGTGTACTGCATTCTACTGCATGCTACTATAAGCAAGCCTGGATGCTACTATTGCAAGACGGGATGCTACTGGATACTACTGATTAATATTGGCCCAGTCTGAGGCACATTGAATGATAGTATTCTTTGCTATTACATATCAGTACATGCAAGTTTTTCGTAGAACTATCATACAACTACACAGGCTAAACATTTTTCATAGGATAGCGAGTGTTCTGAAGGTGTCCTACCAACCGACATCCCTTTTCGTCTTGCAGGTGCCCCAGCCTCCACAGATTGTCGATCTACTTGACGATGACGACGATTTTGACCTGGAAGGAGTCGACATCGACTCGGTCATTCGCGAAGCCGAAAGGAAACACTTATCGGGAAGCTCTGGTGCGAATGCTGGCGAGTCAGGACGTCTTGTCGGAAACCAATCAGAACCGTCCAGTTCTTCTAGCAACCAATCGGCAAGCAGAAACAGCACCAGAAACCAGCCAGCTTCTTCCTCTGACCAATCAGCGCGCTTAGGTCTTCGGGAAGGCCAATCAGTAAGCTTGGTGCGTGATTCGCTCTCGAAAGTACCTTCCGTGACACGGGAAGAGAAACCGTTGGCGTCTTGCACCGTTCGGAAGCAGGATTCTCGACCCAATTTAGGATCGTTAAAGCAGCGTATGAGCAGCGAGCTAGCCAGAATGGCACCAGTGGAATCTGGCACCTTCGACTCCCCTACCGGAGGAGCAGATCATTTCGAGAGCCAAAGTTTGCTGTTAGAGCTACCGGGAGCATCTGGCTCTAAATCGCGGGCGCTTTCTAGCGGACGGTTAGACTCATTAGATAGAGAAGCAGCGCCACATAGCGGACGATTAGACTCACGAATTACGCCATCTGGGGTAGGAAATGACGACTGTGGGTTTGAACAGGAAAATGGAGGCCCAGGATTTAAGCTGGGATCATACGAGTGGAAAGTGGAGAATTTTATACTCGTGAGGCCAGTGGGTTTCGGGAGAGTGGTTGAATGCTATAACAACGACTTTAAAGCTGGAGATGTTGGTCTGTACCTGGATAAGAAGGAAGCGTGTGCTTGGTTCAAAGGTACGTACGTTCACCAAGTATAGATAATTAACCCTCGTGGGAATGCTCAGCTTCCACACTGTTAGTATCTAATTTTTTCCCGAAATAAGGTATTTGTAGTTGCTAGAAACTTCATTTATTTTTTCAGTTTTAGTTTTATTTGTCTATAATGTATAACTTAAACATAATTTTCCTGCAGGAAAGTAAAAATGAGTGCTTGACTAGGATAGCACTGTAAAAAAACTTGTAATATTTGCTACTGGGTTTACTCTTGTCTCTACCGAGATAAGATTATCTCTAATTCGATTAATCTGATCTCAGTAGAGATAACATTAATCACAGTAGCAAATACTGCAGTTAACTTTAATCCTTACTCGAAGAAACTTTCACAGTGAGGGCACTAACCAAAATTAATAATAAAAATAACAACGAATAGAGTCAACTATCTGAATAACCGTAGATACACTGTAAAAAGTTTCTCCGAATAAGGATGTAGTATTTGCTACTGGGATTAATCTTATCTCTATTGGGATAAAGTTAATCCGAATTAGGCATAATCTTATCTCAATAAAGACAAGATTAATTCCAGTAGCAAATACTGCAAGATTTTTTGTTTACAGTGTAGGAGAGGAAAACAAAAAATAACCCATGGTTGCAACTTTAAATACAAAAAGAAAGAGAAAAAAAAAACAAGAAAAACAAGAAAGAAGGAAAACAAAACTGAGGGGGGGGGGGTGAAAGAGGACAGCACTAAAAAAAATTCTGTAATGACCTTTTCGCTGCTCGCTTAAAGGAGGTAAGGTTAAATGTTCCTTCAACCCCAGCTGACGGCATTTCATGTTTGGCAGTGCGAAACGGATACGTCAGCTGAATTTGATTAGAGCTTTATTTTCGGCCCTTCTTGGCAAGGGTCCTCTTCATGTTCCTTCGGCCCAAGCTGACCGGGAATCATATTTGATTGTGCAAAACGGATAGGTCAAGCTCTAATAAAATTCAGCTGTCCGTTTTGCACTATCAAATATGGTCCTCTTCAGGCTCAAAGCCGCTCAAGTTGGAGAAGAAACTAACTTCTGGAATGCCTAGCTTAACGTTAAATATCTGACTTCGTGAATTCCTTTGTGAGAGTTGGAGAAAAGGTTGCTGTGATTTCATTTTGGACACGGCTGCTGTTTTTGCTGCGATTGGGTCGTTGATCGGATAGAGATTGTTCTGCATTTGGGTTGACTTTGGTTTTGTTGTAGAGAAGAGCTTGGGGTCTGAATTTCCTTTCGCTGATGGTGCCGTTCCATGTTTGTAGTAGTGACTATTCGCCTGTGTCTCTCTTCATCCCTGAACGGTTTTTCTTAATTTCAACGGCTTCTCTTATAGTTTGATGAAAGTCCGGTGCATGTTGCAAGAATTTGGGCTTTTTCAAAACGTACTACATGGGATGGGTTTTCGAAAACGTGTTCTGCCAGTCCTGATTTGAACTTGAGATTTGGACGGTGTCCATTGGAAAGGGCGTGGTCTATCTCCTGTTCGTGTTCTGTGAGCGTCTTTTCGAAAGTACTCTCTGTCCTGCCGACATAGCGCTTCTCACAGTCGCAAGGTTTCTTAACAGGACCCTTGCCAAGAAGGGCCGAAATATAGCTCTAATAAAATTTAGCTGACGTATCCGTTTTGCACTGCCAAAAATGAGGTTATTTAATTTGAATTCCGGATATATAACGGTATTAAATTTCAAATAGTCGGCACAAAAAAAAATCAGGTTTATTTCTGCCAGCTACAGCCTGTAAAGGACCCGTGCCAAGAAAGGCCGAAATATCGCCGAAAACAACCTGACTGACTCATGATTTTTTTTGCAATTTTCTAGGTGATTTCGGCTTAAAGAGTGCTTATGCATCCGTAGTTGCGTTTTTGCAGATACTATGGTATCTGATGCCACAGTCTAAAGTCGTTTTCGCAATTACCGTGGTATCTGATACTACGGTCAAAAGGCGTTTTTGCAGTTATCGTGGTATCTGGACAGGTACCGTGAAATCCGATATTCAGATACCACGGTCCGACCGTGGTAACGGGTCGTGGTATCTGAACAAGTCATATCACTCTCAGCATCACCAACAATGTCTAGGATTTTGTCAAATTGGTTGGAAAGAAGTTTGTCACTTAGTGATGAGACTGAATATCAGTTTTTGGGATCACAAAACGTAAGTGGAGGGATACCGCAAAAATGTCCGTCTGTCCGTCTGTAAGTACGATAACTCTCGAAGGCAATGAGATATTTTGATGAAACTTGGTGGGACGATCCTTTGGGTCAAAGTACAGGTCAAGTTCGAAGATGGACTATGTAGCCCTATATCTGAGGGTGGGGGCGGGGTTTCAAATTAAGGGACAAACAAAATATTTCCGGAAAATTAACCGGAAAGTTGGTTAAATGTAAAAGTTTCATTTGAAGTTGATTAAATGTTCGATTTAGGGGTAAGAAAACATGCGGAATACGATGGTGAAAACTGTTTTCTCACCGCACAACAGAACCGGAAAGTTTCGTGAAAGTAGAAGTGTCACTTGAAGTTGATTAAATGTTTGATTTAGGGGCAAGGAGACTTGCTGAATACGATGGTGAAAACCATTTTCTTGCCGGACAATTAGTTCTTCCGGAATCCGGCAAAAAACCGAAAAATATTCTTTGAGCCCAAGCTGACTTTGAAACATTGTTAGAATAAAAGAAACGGAAAGTTGGTTAAAAGAAAAAGTTTCATTTGAAGTTGATTAAATGTTCTAAGAAAACATGCTGAACACGATGGTGAAAACAGTTTTCTCACCGGACAACAAGTTTGCCAGGAATCCGGCCAAAACCGGAAAGTTTGTTAAAAGCGAAAGTTTTATTTGAAGTTGATTAGATGACAGATTTAGGGGTAAGAAGAGACGCTAAGTCTGTGTATGACAATAATTTTTTACCCGGACGTATAATTAGTTCGGAATCCGGTTCTGACCGGAATTTTTTTAAGTCAAAATTTATTTTAAGTTGATGATATGTTCTTTACAGGGATAAAGAGATCCGCTGGATTCGTTTCTGAATTTTTTTTTTTTTGCTCGACTAGTAGTTCGCTCGGAATTCGGGCAAAACCGGAAATTTGACAGAAGTAAAGCAGGAAGTTTCGGTCAGTATCGTCAAAATAGATATGGCTTATAGAGGTATATCTGAACTTGGTTCTCTCTGACGATTAGCCTGGCGAAGACTGGATCTGGCGAAGACAAGACCCAATTGTCTGGATCAAATATTAGATTTTTGGGATCCCATCGAAACCTTTGGTCTTGTTCTTTTGGAATGTCTTCGAAACGATTCAGTTTCGGCAATTGTCGTTTTTGCCAAGTAACCTAGTCTCAGATACCACGGTAACTGAAACAAGACCTGGAAGCTCATATGGCACTTGCAAGGCTTGGTAAAAAGGATGAAAGTAGAATTTGCCAATTCGTGGGTTTGTTGTGATCATTTGTAAGCAAAACTCCTGAGGTAATAATAATGATAAACCCTTGGAAGTCAAGAGAATGTATCGTTTGGTAAAAACGTTTTTTTTTTGCCACTTGGCTGTGATGATGCGCACTAAGGGTGTTAGAAATTCATCTGTAATCAAAACTCTTAAGGCAAAACTGATCCTGGGCCCTTTAGGACCATGAATATATATGGTCTGGTCAAAAGTATTATTTTACTCTTCGGTTAAGATGCGCACTTTAAGGGTGCTAGAAAGTCATTTCTAAGCAAAATCCTTGAGGCAAAAATGATCATGGGCTCATGGGGATCAGAAAAATGTAGATTTTGCTTAAAAGTATTTTTAGAGAATACTTTAAGGGATGGTCGGGTCTAGAGCGATTTCTAGGCCAATCCTGTCAAATCTCTAATCTTCAAGCCAAGTTTCGTCGTCCTAGCACTTCTGGAAGTACCTTAAATCGCGATTACCGGAATTCCGGACCACCCTCAAACTCCACCTAGTGCCCGAATCCGGTCCGGTTCTGTTACTGGTTTGTCTGGGGCTTACTTTTTCTTCCCACCAAGCGTCATCCAAATCGCTGCACTCGAAAGACTCAAAGCGTGTCACAAAATTTCCGGTTCCCATCCCAGACTCTCCCACATTGATCGGATCCTGTCCGCACTTAAAATGGGACATCTGAGACAAGATCTTTCCGAATATCAAATATCATTAAGATCCGATCACCCGTTCAGAAGTTGAACATTTCTCAAGATTCCGGATTCCCCCTCGCTACTCCCCCCACGATGGTCAAATTTGAGAAACGTCTGTTGTGAAAATTGTCGAGTCCCTGAGATGCCTGACAAGTTTCATCGTTCTAGCACGTGTGTAAGCATCTTAACTCGGGATCACCGGAATTCTGGAACCCTCCCTCGAACTCCCCCCATAGTGCTCAGATCCGATCGAGTCTTGCCAACTATGTATCTGGGGCTTGTGCTTGTTCTTCCCACCAAGTTTCATCCCGATCCATCCGGTTTGAACATGTCACACGATTTCCGCCCCCCCCCCTCAAACTCTCCCTAAGTCACCGGATCCATTCCGGACTTGAAGTGTGACATCTGAGACAGGAGGTCATTCCAAATATCAAGTTTCATTAAGATCCGATTCCCCGTTCAAAAGTTGAAAGTACGTCAATATTCCGGATTCTACCTCCCTCCACCCCAATCCCCCCACCCCCACCCCACGGTGGTCGAATGGGGGAAGTAACTATATCCAAGCTAGTTTGGTAGGGTCCCTAATATGCCTGCCAAGATTCATCGTCCTAGCACTTCTGGAAGTACCCCAACTCGATATGAGTGGTCTCACAGACATACCGACAGACTGAAAAGTGATCGGTATATGGCACTTGAGCGGAGCTGCAAGTGCCATAAAAACAACTAATTGCAGATCCAGTAACCGTGGTAACAGATACCATGGTATCCGCAAATACGCAACTCTTGTGTTCTATATTGAAACTTCGAGCACTGTTGTTATTTTGTGACATTATTACAGTGTCGTTTTGCAGTGAATGCGTACTTTACAACCATCGTTACCAAGTTGATGGTCGATCGACCGACAATGACTTGGACAATGTCGATCAAAGTCTCTGACGGCGATACGTCCGTCACTGCTGAACTTCATCATGATGTAAGTTTTATTTTGAAATCCCTTCTCATTTTCTTATTGAGCTCTCCCAACGGATTATGTACGCTCTGAAACGCCACTGAGAATTGGCGCTCGAAATCTTCGCCAAAGATAAGGCCCATTTACAACGGGTTTTAGCTAATACTCATACTCGGTATCAGTCAGTTCCAGAAATCGCTCTGAGAATCGAGAATTCGCGGATTTTCTGCCGTTCGCAATTGATATGGGTGGCAGTTTCGGGTACCAGCTAGTCTCTGACCCAAGTTGAAATCAGTTCAGCTTTTGAGGGTACTAGCCAATCAGATTACTTAGGGGAATACTGAGGAATATTCCGATTGGCTAATGCTGAACTACGTCAGACCGAATAACAATGTCCTAATTCACTTTCGGTTTTCAAGACAGCAAGGAGTGGATGTGATTTTATCTATTGGGCTTGGTTCGAAACTAGCCAATCAGAATATTCCTCAATATTCCCCAAAATAATCTGATTGGCTAGTACCCTGAAAAGATGAGCTGATTTCAACTTGGGTGCGAGACTAGCTGGTGTCTGAAACTGGCACCAATATCAATTGCGAACCGCAGAAACCCAGCTAATTCTCGGTCTCAGAGCGATTTCCGGAACTGGCTGGTACCGACTATTCGGTAAAACCCGTTGTGAATGGGCCTATAGTGATTCGGACCTGGTTTTATGGGGATTGTTTTGAAGCACACCTCTCACTGTTTACTGTTTAAAATGTCAAGTAATTAAATCCTCATGTAGAAAGTAAAGATCTAATTAAAGCCGCAAATTATCCACGGGTTTTGGCTGTTTTAAGCGTTTTCCCAGGTCCATTGACTTCTGCTTCTCCATTGACCAACTCGGCAAAATTCAGATAACCGGTTTTACGCATCAATAACCTTACCATCAATACGGGGGCACTAATCGGGAGCATAATGAGCATGGAAAATAGTGAATCATAGCATATGCCAAGATTAGTGAGGTATCGTTAGCGGACTTAGAGGGTAACATATCAAGTTTGGTCTCCGGGATTAAGATTTAATGAATGCAGTTACGGAAGTAGGTTGCATTGGCATTATAGACATGACGGGTCCTTTAAAGTTTAACCGAAAAGAGCTGGGATGGGACAATCTAGTCATCACTTATTCACAAAAATTTCCTGGAAGACCCGCTGAAAATCCTTTACTTCGTTGTTCCGCTATCCACGAGTAATCGATTTTCAAATTGTGGAATTTCCGTGTGATGTGGGGTACCTCTATGCGCTTGTAGCCCGTACGAGAAAGATTTATTACCTGTTTTTTGTTCAGGCACTAAGCAATCTTCACCAATCACAGCACTGCCCACTGAAAAGCCGCGTTTGTGTTGGGAGTAAAATTTCTCGCATCATAGTAGAATTTTCGCTGTGGGGACGGCCGCAGATATTCTGAACGTCGTAACTAGAGTAGATAGTGGAAAAAAAACCCTTAATATAAATAAGTTAACATTTTCTGCTATCATTCAACCGCCTTCCTGCCTCGCTTCCTGCCCATTGCCCAATGCGCCAGCTAATGCAGTAAATTTATTGTTCCTTTTGTGTTTCGTTGTGTATTTCTTGTTTTGCGTTTATTTATCTTTTGCTGCGTCGTTGATTTTGTGTACAGTCTGTTTTTCTTGTTAATCGTTCATTTACCTTTTACTGTGCAAATGCCGTATTACTAGGCTGAATACAATACATTCATTAATTCATTCATTCATGTGGACATAAAACAGAGGCTCCTTTTTAACGGTATGAACGAAAGCATGAATTTCTATTTATTGAGACTTTACCGAGGACTCTACGTGATTTTTATTTTCAGACAATAAATTACCGCCCAAAAACAGAGAGATTGCACCCTTTCCGACGAAAACGGTTATTTCTGCACCATCATTCGAAGAGCATAACGAAATAATTTAACATTGGGAGGTATAGGATTTTCGACTTTGATACTAAATTATCGGCGTTATCGATGAATTGCTGGAAACGTTAATCTGACTACTTCTTGTTTGTATAATCACAGTTTTGCAAAATAGTTTCTTTAGGAATGAGAGCTTAGAAGACCTTAGAGGTTGAACAGAGTTGGAAGTCATGGCCGAGAGGTACAGTCAGCTTGGTGAGGAAATGCTGAAAGCAGAGTCTCACATCCTATTGGTCGGTTATGGCGCGTCTTTCAGAATCCAACCAGTAGGAAACAAGATTCGTTTTCGCTGTGAAAGCTTGAAGCCTTCAAGCTCCTGTTTCTGATGAAACTTCTCTATAAAGCTGTAATTATACAATTAAGAAAGAATGAGTGAAATGTTTCCAGTCATTTATAGGTTCGGAATAGTTGTCAAACGTGGATAAATCAGTCTCAAATTTGAGAGTCCTGTACCTCGCAATGTTAAATTGCTCTTTTTCTACCCTTTTCCGTTTCCGTCGGGTAGGCTGCAGTCTTTCTACAGGCAAAACGGCGATTCCGCGACTTTCAACTTGTGGCTCGACTATAGGCGTGTTCTCGCCGTTCCCCGAGGACTCCACTTGAGGAGTCCCCGCGTTTTTGTTTGTCCCAGGGACTGACTCCCCGTATTCTCCCCACGGGCGGGGAATGCTCCGATTATCATCACCATCATAAAAAGGACTCCCTTTCAGATTCGGAGGGGAATCAAGTTTTGCTGGTGTTGGTGCAATGTAAAATTAAATGAAAACAGTCAGAATAAGCAAAACCTAAAATGAAGTGGATCCAGACTAATTTCGTCAACTGCATGTTTTATTTTCTAACAAAATCCATTTTGAAAGCATTCCCCTTGTTCTCGCTGTTTCTGCACGCGGAGTCCGCGTGGAGTGACTCCCTCTATTCTCGTCGTTCCCTTCGATTCCCCGAGAAGTCCTCGGGGAACGACGAGAATACGCCTTATGTGGCCCCAATCGTGTTTCCGCGACAAACACTGAAACGTGTGTGGCCGGCAACCAAGTGTTACCCACTCCCCGACACCTGATGTACACCCTTTTCCGGCACCGACCGAAATCAGCGGTGCCGTCGCTGATGCCGGTTATAAATTAGGCGATGCATCTTTCAAACGCTTTTAAACATCTTTATTTAATGTTCTAACACGTGGCAACCGGTGCCGGCAACCTCTCGCGCCACATTGGTCCCGCGCAGTGTTGCCAGATCGTGATGAAAAGATAAGCGGCGCCTTTGAAAAATACGCCAGAAAAATCTACACCTCCCAACAACTCGATGACTATCAACATAGAACCCCAAAAGAAGCTGAACGCCCTATACTAGCGGAATTTGTTGAATATAGGAAATTCAGTAGGAGCCGTGTGATGTCTTAATCGGATGTTTAGAATTTTGATCTAAGGGTAAGAAGACATAAGAAATCGATCTTCCGACTTCTTTTCTTATCAAGTTGATAGTTCGTTCTGACTCGTCTGATTTCGGCGAAACTGGGAAACTCGTTAGTTCTGATAATATCTTTGCCGGGGGGTTGGCCACTCTCAATTTTAGTATACCACAAGCAGCGGCGTCACGTATGGGGGGGGGGATTGGATGACGTCCTCTCCCCAATGCTGTCGGACAGTCGGTAAAAAAAACAATCGAGTCGGAGCGAAGCGCCTCGATTTTTAGCATTCACAGTTGATTTTGTTCATGAAAACAGTAAGTTTTTCTTCAAATATCTCGAATTTTCATCAAAACGGTAGATTTTGAGAATAGCAAAACAAAATATTTTTGCCAGTAACGCCTCTGACTGCAAGTTCCCGGTGCCGCGGTTCCCGTTGGCACCGGCACCGGCTTATACCAGTCGGCACGGGTTACCACGAGTTAAAACATTAAAATAGAAGCGTTTGAAGGACTAATCACCTTATTTATGACCGGTACCGATTATTTCGACCGTTGCCAGGAAAGGGTGCAGCACGTGCCCAGGAGTGGGTAACCATATTTGACGGAGCAAAACGGATAAGTCAGCTATATTTTATTAGAGCTATATTTCGGCCCTTCTTGGCAAGGGTCCTTTTCAGGCTCAAGCCACTCAGGCTGGAAAATGAACTTGTGGAAAAACAATTAAAGATTCTTCCTTAAAGTCCAAAGGGCACATCAAACTACCCCAATCCCACTCTGTAACAACCTAGGAACAATGCTTACCCCCTAGCTCAGCAGCTTTTTCAACAGTTTCCTCTCTGTGATATTTCAAAGCGTAATATTTTGGGCCAGTACATGCTCAATTTGCTAGCTTGGACAAAGATAAAAGTGACATTTCTTATAACACTTAGTAGATCTTTATTTTATGCATAAATCAGCTTGTCTAATTCAAATTTGAATAGTCTATTTGTTTTTGAATGATTTTTGTAGCTCTGTTATTTTTTATAAACTTATTGCATATTCTGGTACATTTTATAAAGCAAGTTAATCAAGGTTCACAACACTATTCCACAAAGAAAAACTTTTAATAGGCACTTAAAACATGGAACTTCTGATGACACACTAGAACAATCAGGTAAACTGCATCTGCGGCTTGACTTATTAGTGACATCTCAAATATATCATTTTCTGTCAAACAATTGTTAAGCAATTGTTTTTCCACAAGTTCATTTTCCAGCTTGAGTGGCTTGAGCCTGAAGAGGACCCTTGCCAAGAAGGGCTGAAATATAGCTCTAATAAAATGTAGCTGACTTATCCGTTTTGCTCCGTCAAATATGATTCGCAGTCAGCTTGGGCTGAAGGAATATTTAGTGGATAACCCCTCGATCTTTGCCCTGTTGGTGTCGTGTCAGATAGTGTCGGAATCTCGGTCAGTGTAGGTATCATAACTCATAAGACGGTCGACCAAATCTCTGATTTGTTTTCCCTCGTGTTTTCCTACCAGGTAAATTACACGACCGGGATCTGATATAAATAACGGTAAATAGTAACTTTGGAAAGAATAACATCCTGTGGACCCCTGTGGTCTCTAATAATATCTTTCCCCAGTTGTTGTCGTGTCCAGTAATGGAACGACCGGAATCTGATGTAAATGGCAACTTCCAAAGATCAGCATCCTTTGGTCAAATTTATAAGGTGATGGATTTCTACAATTTTTATTTTTTGTGTTCTTTTTATCATAATGGTTCGAAAAGCTCTGAAATATTATTGATATGCCGGTCGTAATCCAGGCTGGAAGGGAGATCAAGTTCTTTACTCAGAACCTATTGTATTAAGGGGTTACTTTGGGATAAGCAACATGTTTATGCGACCAGGTGAAGACGCGGAGATCCGATATTCTAGATTCAGAAGTCCAATATATATTCCGCTTTGTGATCCCGTTGAACTTTTAGTCTTGGTAATTGACATTGTTTCTTGGATTTTACAGCTGTAAAAGATGCTTCTATATAAAAAGGACCGAGCAAATGGTACTACAAGATAGCGTGGCCGAGCGGTCTAAGGCGCTGGTTTAAGGCACCAGTCTCTTCGGAGGCGTGGGTTCGAATCCCACCGCTGTCAGTCTTTTTGTTTTGCAAATACAAGATGTGTTATGTAGAATCTCGTGTGGTAAAGTAGAGCTCGAAGTAGAATATGCGAAGGGATTAAATTTCCGTTGGACAACAGACGTTTTAAATGATTTGAAAGTCATAACGAGAAATAAGAAAGCCTAAAACAGCAAACTTATATTCCGAATAAAGAACTGATATACCGAATAACAACAAAGGAGAACAGAAAGAAAAGAGTCTCTGACCACTGCTTGTCACGTATTTGCGTTGCTCGGCGTAGCCAGGATTCTTGAATTCCCATTATTTGCATAACGAACATAGTGCACAATGTGGTCGAGGGATTGACAACTCTTGATTTTGGTGTACAGTAAGTTCGCGGTAACGATTCTGGCTGGCATCTGCTTCCACGTGTGAGAAAGACGGATCGCCTAATTTAATGGTGGCACCGATGGAACTGACCAAGCACCAACCCAGCACCAGCGGTGCCACCATTAAATTAGGCGATCCGTCTAGTGGCACCGAGTGTCGGGGAATGGCGAAACCTCGTGTAAACCCCTTGGAACCATCAGTGAAAAGTTAGAAATGGCAGGTTTTTTTTATTAGTAATCAACCTGTAAACATTTTCTTTCATGATTATTTTCTTTCTTGCTCGATGACAAGTAGGATAAAAATGATAGCGGAATTATAGGTGCTTGGAATCTTGTTTCGTCTTATATTTCTTGATTATTTCCTGGTGGCATATTAAAAATAGTGCAAATTCCTCATCCCTCAAAAACCTGTGAGACACGGATATCAATCTGTAAGCATCTCCTTTTGTTTTTATTTTGTGTCTTATTTTGTACCGTTTTCCCTGGGGTGAGAGGGTCGCTGTTGATTGTCTAGTTGGCCGACTTATTACTTTCCTTCTCAGTTTCTCAGCCATCTAGTCTTCGGTTCTTTTAGGTCGTCGAGTATCTGCTTCAGATGAGCCCGCTAGATGTCAGGAGGAGGATGAAAGATGACCCGGCGGGATTCAAATGTGTGCTGGATGCCGTAAGTTTTTTTTTCTTCCCATTCATAAGATAAGGTAGGGTACAATTTTATTGACAATCGTGAAAAATTCTAGTCGCATAAAAGCGACAAACATGCCAGTGGTAAAAGAATGTTGGTTCATCAATTCTAAGCGATTTGTAAATAAATTTAAAGTTTAAAGGACACCTGAACAATGAAACCATACTTGAACACACCATGGAGAATGCATTTACAGACATAGCCACGGAGAGCATTCTTCTCCTGAGCGTGACGTTTTCAAAATAGCGATGTTCGTTTCTGGAGGTTTGCACATGCAGACTCCAAGACAAAAAGCGCAATTCATTCAAATCTTGTACAGCGCTGGCCGGATCATATTGGAATTTCTTCTAGATATACATTTAGGCTTAACTGGTTAAAAAAATATTCCAGAAGAAGGGTTGATTGGAGACATTTGTTCATTTCTAAAATTGCTCGGCAGTGAAATAAGGACAGATGCAAAATGGAGCAAAAATCATAGCTTGTCAATACTATTTCGTATTTGGATTGGGTTTTCTGCAGGCAATGTTAACGGAAGTCATAGAGATATAGATGATACTTGACTAACTTGAGACTCTTCATTCAGGTGTCCTCTAACCGAAAAAGGCTAGGATAGGACAATCTAGTTACCCATCACTTATTCACTAAAATTGGCTTGAAGACCCGCTGAAAATGCGTAGTGCGTACTTCGTTGTTCTGCTTTTCATGGATAACCAATTTTAAAATAGTGGAATTTCACTGTGATTTGCGGTACTTCTACTATGCGCTTGTATTTTTGTTCTATTTCTTACGAGAAAGATTAATGACTTTTTTTTGTTCAGGCACAAAGCAATCTTCACCAATCTCACCACTGCCAACTAAAAAGCCACGTTTGTGTTGAGATTAAAATTTCACGCATCATTAGTAGAATTTTTGTTGTGGGGACGGCTGCAGATATTCTGAACGCCATAACTAGAGTAGATAGATAGTGGAAAAAATACCATTGCATAATCCAAACAATTCATTGTATTCAATTAAATGACACAAAAATAAGTTGGCTTCAAGTTCAAGTTCTTTTTATTGGCAAACTTATGAATACAATCTAACATTATACTAACGTGTACAATAAGCAAAATCTATTTATTAAACACAATACCAAGGGCTCTATGGCCCGTTTGTTGGGAAAAAACACTCTTTATAACAAAATTAAATAATTCACCAGGTGTTCTCGCGAATACAACCGACCTCCACATCACTACGCAACAAGATAACAAAAAAAAAGAAGAAGAAATAAACAAATTCATCGAGAGCCAACACTAACATCTCATTTTATAAAACTATTATAATAAACAACTATATTCAAACCTTATTACTTTTTTTTCTATAAATATATGTTAATAAATATATAATTCAATTTTCTTGTCCGAATTTCAACCAGTTAATTACTATTTTCCAGCAAAAATCTTTTAAGGTGTTTTTTGAACGAACCAAGACTCAGAGACTGCCGGATCTCAGTGGGAATCGAATTCCAGGCTACAGGCTACAGCCACTTCCAGACCAAAGTCTGAGCGCACTGAGGGGGTGGATGGAACCAGTATGTCATCTCGGTTTCTTAATGCATAAGGGGTAACTTCTTTAACAAGTCGAAACATCCCAGAAAAACATGACGGGAGGTCACTACGAAAATACTGAAATGCAAATGAGCATAACGAAAGAGGATAAATGTCTCTTAGTTTTAATAGATGCACAGGAGCACTTGTTGTTGACTGTAGAATTTTAACTGCTTTCCGTTGTAGATTATGGATGGGGGAAGTAACGACGGAAAAGTAGACATCCATGTAGATGAGCAGTAATATATATATGGATATATAAGCGAGAAATATAACAGTTGGAGAATAGCAAATGGAAGAATTCTTTTAAGCTTCCATACTGTTCCCACTCCTCGCGAAATTTTGACTCTTATCATCTCAGTATGCCGACTGAAACCTAGATTTTCATCCAGGAGTAAATTAAATATTCCCAGGAACCTATTTAAATTCTCAGGAATTTATTTAAATAAATATTCCCGTGAACCGGACGTACCGTTCAGGTGATCGGGATATAGGACCTCTTGAAGTAGGTAGCTCAGCCACTGTCGGGCAACTCTTACCAGTCAGGGAAAATAATAAGGAACGACTTTTTTACATTTAAAGCTAGTGAGTTATCATCAAACCATCGATAAATTCTCTCAGTCATCATCTGAAGCTGCAATATAAGGGAAGGTTCGTCTGGAGCCGCGGCACTTATCGTGCTGTCATCCGCAAATGCTACCATTTCTTCATGATGTTTCGTTGTAGTAGTTGTTGTCGTCTGGGAAGCACCATCCTGGCACAATCTGCAGCAGACATTCGGCACTGTCTTACTAAAAAGCCGGTATAGGTCATTAACATAAATGAGGAAGAGTTGGCCCAAGTATTAATCTTTGGGGTACTCCATATCCAACAGGAACATGCTCATTATAAACTTCAGCGGCGATAGTCAATCCGCTGAGGTATGAAGGAAACCATGACAGCTGATCCCCACGCACTCCATGATGAGATAATTTACTGATTACAATCTCGTGGGTCAGACTGTCAAAAGCTTTTTTAACATCAAGAAAAATAGCTGCGGGTATTAGTCCCGAATCCAGTGAATGTCTTATAAACTGTAGACACTTATTACAAGCATGCTCAGTTGAATGTTTAGCACGAAAACCAAACTGGTGCGGATGGAAAAAGTGTAGAGTCCAGATAACCGACTAGGCGCTTTAGCATGGGCTTTTCTAATATTTTTGAAAATACAGACAAAAGGGAGGTAGGCCTGAGCCTCGTTTTTGTTGCATGCTGCAGGTCCACTTCTCGGCCGATTCCGGACTGATTCTTTCTACATCCGTGTTTGCACTGCAGCGCTTCCGAGGAAGACGGCAGCGCTTCTCGAGAATCACGGACTTGCTCCCCGACCAAGTCCGTGCTTCCCTGCAAGATGCTGCAGCGCTGCCGCTTCAACCAAGAAGAAAGTGAATCCAAAAACGCATATTATGCAAAAGCAAAGAAGTGCTGCAGTAGCGATGCGGCAGCGCTATTGCAACAAAAACTAGGCTCTGTAGTTTCCCGACAACCCCCTCCTTTAAACAGTGCTATCACCCGCGCCAACTTGAGGCGCTTGGGAAATATTCCTAGTTGGAAAGACTGGTTTACCAGATGGCAAAGCGGTGTTACTATTGATGGAAGGATATGCTTAATTATTTTAGCAGGAATTTGATCAAATCCTTCAGAGGAATTCTTTAGGGATGAAATTATATTTGTCAGCTCCTGCTCCGTTACTGACTCAAGAGCCATTGATTTAGAGCATGGAGCAAGAAATTGCTTCCATGACTGGGGCGTAGAAGGCTTAGACACATTCATCCGCTGTTTTTTTTTTCCGACCTCAGCAAAAAATTTGTCAACTGATGCCGCACTTGGCCCTCCTCCGTGATCATCTGATCATCTTAAGAGACTTAGAGAGACTTACTGATTTCGGTGACGGTCGCGTCGCTTCCTTAATTACGTGTACTTAATTACGCTGTGAAAGTCTTTTTTAAAATAAAGTCTCTCTCTCTCTCAATTACGTCCCATGTCTTTTTTACATTTTCCCACAATCTGCAAACCTCTGGGTAAAATATTTCGTTTTAGCTTTGCGTATCTGGGCTTTCATTTAAACTTTAATAAAAGCCTAGCCTAAGGCATTACAAATACAAACAAATAACACACATCAGATCGAGAATTCTAGGACAAGATAATCAACAACTGCAAAAAACGCAGCAAGAAAATATCTCGCGGCAGTAGTCTAATTATTCTTCATGAGTTAAAGAAAATCAGAGAGAACAAATCTTTGCAAGATGACATATACTTTTTGAGAACCTTTTTAAAAAACAATTTTTTCTTCAGACAGTCTAATAGTTTGAGGCAGTGAGTTCCATATTTTTATACCAGATTTGTCGGTACAAAACGGAAAATACAGCTACATTTTATTAGAGCCATATTTCGGGCCTTCTTGGCAAGGGTCCTCTTCAGGCTCAAGCTGGAAAACGAACTTGTGGGAAAACAATAAAGATGCTTCCTTAAACATCTGATTTTGTGAACTTCTTCTCTGAAAATTGGTTGGAGTTAAGGCTGGTGCTGTGATTTCATACTTGAAATCACATTTCAAGCTGATTTTGCTGTTCGATTGGACGAATAGAAAAGCTATATCTTCACTGTAAAAAAACATCTTGCAGTATTTGCTACTGGGATTAAGCTTATCTTTATTGGGATAAGATTACCCCTAATTGGGATTAATCTTATTGCCCCGAATTGGGATTAATCTTATCCCAATAGAGATAAGATTAATCCCAGTAGCAAATACTGCATCCTCATTCGGAGAAACTTTTGACAGTGTTGTACAAAGGGATGGGTTTGTAGAAAGGTTTGACCACCATATCGGGTTGTAACCATGAAAGTTTTTTCATATAAAAGTTATTTTTAAAATCAGCAGGTAGTTTGTCTTCTAGTCAGAGGCGTTACTAGCCAAAATGTTTTGGGGGGGGGGGGGAGGACGAGGCATTTACCGACTGGCTGGTAATTTTTATCGACTTTCTCTGCAGAAAAAACGATCGTTTCAACAATTAAAATGACATTTTTGAAAAAAATTTATTTATTTTCAGAAAAATCGACTTATTTTAGAAAAAACGACTATTCTGACGAAAAATCGACCAATTTTCAGAAAAACCGACGGTTTTCATGAAAAAAATCAACCGTTTTATGTAACCTCGGTTATTTTTTACCGACTGACTGACAGCATTGGGGGGGGGGGGGCGCCCCCCAGTCGTGACGCCCCTGCTTCTAGTAGGTAACGGTAAACAAAAGCTGCAATATTCCAGTCTCTAATTTGACGTACATTTAAGATAAAAGACAAGGCAGAATATGAGAAACTGATGAAGAAAACGGAAGACCATAATTGGGTCTGATAGATTGGTTTTGGAGGATTTGAAAGCGATTAATATGTATTGCAAAAGTAGAACCCCAAGCAATAATAAAGGTAAGAAAGGTAAAAAAGGTATTTTTCTTAATAATAGTAATAACAATAATAATAGTATTAATAATAATAATATAACAATAATAATAATATAATTGTAATAATAAGGCTTTCGCCTCCGTAAATTTATAGGGATTCTTGCCATGTTCCACGTTTTTTGTGTGCAATTTATGTACAATCCAATTACAACACTAACATATTTGTTTATTTTGTTTTGTTTAGAGTTTTGATTTGTGGATTGTAGCCTACTTTGTTTTCTTTTACTCCGCTGTAACTAAAAAGCGGGTCATAAAAAAAAAATCAAAATATATTTTCTCAATCAAAATATTCTTTCTTTCCCTGGATCCGGGTAATCTAGCGGAAGTTAAAGGACCCCTCACACTATTTACTCTCAACTAACAGTATTTAAAATATTTAAAAACTTTAAAACTGTGCTGTGCTTTCAACGAATAACCCACGGTTTTGGCTGTTTTAAGCCTTTTCAGAGAAGCGTTGACTTGTAGCGAAAACAGGAAAACAATTTACATAACCGTTTTTTCTGATGGAAAAACTTCTCGCAGACAACCGTCGACAGCGTGATAAACATCGAATGTAGTAAAACAGGGCAAGGGAGAAAACCAGCGTGGTTTTTTTTAGAGGGGTTGGAATGTACCTTACGCAATTGAGGTCTCTGGGTTTAGAAATATATGGAGTGATTATGGAAATAGGTTGCATTAGTATTATAGGTAAGACAGGTCCTTTAAATTAATCAATCAATCAAGTTGGATCCGAATAGCTAAAAGCTAGAAAAGGAATACAAATTTACAAAATACACAGACACACAAGAAACAAATTAACTAATACACTTACAAGAAATTACCAGAAATAAATTTATTTTATTCAATAATGGAGTAAGCCATACGGCTTGTCGCATAAAGATTTATTTTATTTATTTATTTTATCATGGAATAAATATAAGGAAACTATAATAAAGGGGATCACGAATAGACAAGCTAGTAGATGGCCTTGTGAAAAACCACGATAAGGCATGCTAATAGATGGCATTGTAAACAACTAGGAACTCCTAGTCATTGGCCCTTGCTAAAAAACAATCTCATTACAGACAAAAGAGAAATGCAAGCGGCGGCTGACTGAAATCAATTCGGCAATGATTTTTGCGTGGCCCCTGAGTCAACAACGACCTGTCATCGTGGAAATAGAGGAACTAACCAAGGAGAAGTGTATATAAGGTTAGTAGACGGATATTTTTGGCGAAACTCTAAAATGTGGTGATGATGTAGGCAGAGCTGTTGCAAGTTCCGTTTTGAGGGGAAGGTACTTGGTGTAAGATGATGGGATCTGAAAGACGGAAGAGCTGTTGCGAGTCCAGCATTTACGAGTCCGAGATCGAAGTCAAGACGAGTCCGAGACCTGGACAAAAATAATTCTAGACGACACGAGTCCGTGGAGAAAGTGTATCGAGGCGTCTAGTGACCGAGTCACGCCTCGATCCCTAACAATATTTCAATACTAATCATCTTCGAGGACACCAGCACAAAGTGAAGACGGAACGCTTTTATAAGGACATGGGCCGCTGGACTTTCGGCAACCAAGTGGTCCAGCACTGCAACAACTTACCAGAGAGAGAGAGAGTAATCGGCTCCACAGACCTACTGACATTCAAGAAGGAAGTCGATGAATATTATTCAAGCGACATTTTCTCCCTGTGCAAATTAAGAAGAAATGTAAACTAAGAATTTTGTAGATGCTTAATGGCCTGCCATCCAGTTTGCGAATATATTATTATTATTATTACTAATAAATCTATTATTTAAGTAGTGAAGTATATTCTTCATAATCTAAAATGGGAAGCCCACTGTCAAGACATGCTGAAACGACCCGATGCAGGAATACAAAACTTAAAACTTCTTTCAAAAATGAAAATACCCCAGTGTCCCCTACTACGAGTTTATACTTCTTTCATCAGACCCACCCTGAAATACGCAGCACCCGTTTGGCATTTTTCATTATCGCAGGAACAAAGACATAAACTAGAAAGAATACAGAAGCGGGCTCTTCTTATTATTCATAGTGGACAGAAGCTTCCCTACTCATACCTTTTAAAACACTTTAACCTAAAAACACTGCAGGAGCGCAGAAAGAAGCTAAGCACTGACTTCGGTTCAGCCATGGTATCTCATCCTCTCCACTCCCAAGTCCTCCCTCCCCCCTATCAAAATGTTAGAAGTCGACCAGAACGAGTGGTAAGTTCTAAGGTTCCCAAGCTCTGTCCCGTACCTACAAAACACGCTAGATATGCAAAAAGTCTTGTTCCCGAGTTCGTGAAATATTTTAACGAAGTTTGAATTTTTTGTACTGACATTTTACACATATATTGTAGTTTTTTCTGTCTTTTCGACAATCATCGTAAATTTGGTTTATAACCTCGATAGTCGGTTTTTAAAATAAACTTTCTATCTATCTATCTGTCTATCATATACAGAGAATTCATACAAGAATGAGCCGAATGAGCCCGTCGAAATAAATCTACCCATGGATGTTTTATGGAAGAAAATATTTGAGGTAGAAGTAAAACCATCATTTGAATCAGGTTCTGAGCTCCAGAATCAAGTGTGCTTTTTAAAAGAGAGATTTTGATCAAGTATAAGGCTAACATATTTGAAAATAGAGGATCTTAAAAGTTTGGCAATAGAGACGAGATTTAACAGAAGCCGAAACTGACCATACCAGGAGAAAAGCATGCATCAACATTTTTCCGCATCTAAAGCTCGATAATTTGATTAAAAAAAAAGAAGTCAGAATCAGTTATAAGAGCTTAAGTAAGGACATTGAACAACTGAACCAATCTGAATGCCAACCAGAAATCACAGGGTTGTCGGCAAAATATCTTGCTAAGATAATGAGAAATAGGAAAGTCTGATGTGTTTTGTCTAATAATATTAATGTAAATATTCCTTGAGCCCAAGCTGACTTTGAAACATATATTAGAATAATGCATACAACAATCAACAATCTTCAGGGTCAACTTCGAGGAAGGAATTGAAGATTGACAGCCCCTTGCCCTTGCAAAAATAACAGTATTAATTTAAAATAAAATTTGCGAAATACGTACAACGGGAGTGGAGATAAAGAATGAATGGGAAGAGTGACTGGGACGGGTATTTTAGAAATTCCTCCAGGCAGAAACCTTTTAGAAATTCCTCCAGGCAGAAGGCGTTCTTCGATTTTCGAAACACCCAAACGACGGGTTGCGAGAGTTACTCACTAGTCTATCCATATTTTCGATATGGAAACGCTGATTTGTTCAACAACAATTTAAGATTTCCATTAACTTTGCATCCTAAATGAAATCCTGGCCAGTCGCAAGAAATGAAGCTTTCATGGCACTTGCCCTCCGATCATTTGGGGGGGGGGGGGGGGTTGACAGAAGGGAATCCGCAAGATTACTAATGTGTAAGTTACGAATGGGTGGTCTGATTCCAGTGAAATTTGTTGGGCGGTCAACTGATAACTTAGATACGAAAAATATATCAGAAACACTTGCAGCAGTGACTTTAGGAGGGGGTTTCCAGACATTGTGGATGCGCATAAGAAAGTTGGAGAGTACCGAGTTTATGTGGCGTGAATATGTTATTTGGCGTCCGGACCGGATTCTGTAACGGTGAGAGGGATGAGGGGGGTACCGGAGATAAGGATGGGAGAAAGAAGTGATGTCGGATATGCGACATTTGTGAGTCTGATTCTTGTTCGGCCACAGTGGGGTGAGTTCGAGGGATAATCCAGGAAATTTTGTGGCTCGCATTACGTGTTTTGGGGCTCTAACCGGATCCATCACGGTTAGGGCACAGGAAATTCTCCGAAAGATGTCCAAATTTGAATGAAAATTGATGCGTGGCAAGAGATGAAACCGTCGATGACTTTGTACGTGTCCAAACAGCAAATGACCACGATAGGTAGAGTTTGATAGGGCTTCCAGAAATTTGTGGCATGCTTAGGGATCAAACAAGTGGAGTACGATTCGGATGAAATTTAGAAGGTACACAAAGGTCCGAGTTTTGGGGTCTCAGACGGGTTTTGACCTCGCGGGGGGGTGAGGGGTACCGGAAATGCTCAGTCTCGATTAAAATTGATGGGTTGTAAGATCAGACGCTCTCGATAACGTATTTATGTGCTCGAACCGGGTTTTATTAATTAGTCCTCCAAGGTTTTACTTGACAATCCTGCTGAAAAAGGCACGACATAACCATCCATTGACCAGTCTCTTTAATTGGTCGCTGGGAACGTTGTTTTATTTTGAAATTACCTGGCCGAGACGTTTACTTGGACTCGTGACTCCGCCGGATTTCGAGAAGAGACTAGTCCGAGTTCTACTCCGTGAAAGACGAGTCCGAGACAAGTCCGAGTCCTTGAATAAGACCCCAACCCCAACCCGGTTCAGGGGCAAATGGGCTCAGATTGCCCAGTGAACAATCAACAGATATCAAGTTGAAACTTGGTAGGTTTGTGAGCATTGGGGTCTCTTTTTGCTTTTTGCGGGTCCCCGACTCCACCCCCACTTGGTTCTGGTGCAATTGGCCCCAGATTACCCATTTTTTAATGTTTATAACTTGACAATGACTGGAGATAAGTTTAACCACCCCCCACCCTCCCCGTACATGGGCAAGTGGGCCCAAATTGCCCATGAAAATTTTGACCCGTGACTGTAATAAAATTCTAAGCTGGTATGAGGAAAAAGAGGAGTAAATACGCATTTTGATGGATCCCTCCCCTCCCCTCCCCCTCCCGTTCATGGGCAGCTGGCTCCAGATTTCCCATCAGTTAAGTTCGTCTGTGACAGTTCTCAAGTTCAACTTTTGTATATTTGGGGAGTTATAAGATAAGATAAGATAAGATTTATTTCCGTAAAAGCACAAAGGGCAAAAAGCACAAACAACAAAACAACACAAAAACGAAACCATAACCTCAACCACTATTTACAAAAAACTTTCCCTGTGAATCATGGCTACCTTTAGGAATCATCCCAAGTTTCTAATATCTCTAAAACTTCTACTTTTCAAAATTTGTTTAAACCTTTCCTCCCCCCAAGTCGTTTCCCCAAATATAAATATCTATGGATGAGGATTTTGGTTTAACATCAACAAATAAGACGACGCGACGTACTCTTTATTCAACAGTTGGAAACTGGGCTGTTCTGTCATATGAGCGATGATATGCCGTTAATGAATTGGGCTGCTACGATTTGGTTTATTGCACTTGTTATTACCTTGCTATGGAGAAGAGGTTTAAAGGGTTGGACTGGCTGTTAGGTTCAAGGTTGGTTCAAGGGTTCAAGGTTCAAGTTTTTTTTTATTCTTACTTTATATAATACATAAACATTAACAATACTATACTCTGCACTTACAATTATTTCAGGGTTTGGACCGGCGAGAAGAAAAACATCGAATGGTTCAGACCCTAAAATCATTCTACTACCATTTGTAGTAGAATATGTTGGAACCCAAGCTATTCTTGCAAGATCTTTAACATTTCTTTGGGTTTCTACTTGCGGTTTGTTTACATTTGAAGTCGGATGATTACAAATTAGTTTATTTCAATATTCATTTGGTTATTGGGATGTGAAATGTCTTGGTTCTAAAGCTGTTTGTATATAAAATGTGATAAACATTTTACTTTCACACTCCACGTCTGAGCGCTTGCGCACTTGTTGTTTGTTTGTGTTCTCCTACTGATTTGTTTATTTTTGTTTATTGTTGTGAGTACCCCTAGTTGGTCCTTAGCAACAAATGATATGATATGATTCCGAGTTCCGATTATCCCCACCTTAGAGCCTGGTCACATTCATCTAAAAATGAGTCTACGAATCTGCAGAGATTGGCTCGGTCGCCGATGTCTGATGCTTTTGGGGCAGCTTGGGAATAATGACCAGACTTCAATTAGGGGTGGAAAATAGAAACTTGACCAGTTTTGCAACTTAATTACATTGGGCTAGTGTGAACTACCATGTGCTTGTAATATAACAGGACCAATATAAGTTATTTGGGGAGAAAGCTAAAGAGTTTCTAGATGTCTCATGTATATTTTGTTTTCTACTAGAGAATAACAAAGAGCATCCGTTTGATATCTTTTTCCATTTTTTTTGTAAAAGAAATATTTATTTACACTGCTTTTATTAGTTGCATTTTTGCAGATATCTTGGTATCTGATACCACGGTCAAAAGGTTTTTTTGCAGTTATCGTGGTATCTGGCCAGTTATCATGGTATCCGATATTCAGATACCACGGTCCGACCATGGTAACTGATCGTGATATTCTGAAAAGTCATCTCACTTTTGTTAAATTTTGTCAAATTGATGAGAAAGAAGTTTAGCACTACAGCGTTTACACTGACAAGAAATCCCACCGAGTAGAAAGGAATGCCGGTCGACTTGAAAGGATTCCGCTCGTGAAGGCCACCAGAACAACAAGACCAAAGGTTTCGATGGGATCCCAAAAATGTAATATTTACAGACAATCGGGTCTTGTAGCGGTCCAGTGGTAATCATCGGAGAAGACGAAGTTCAAATCTTACGTTTTGGGATCCCAAAAAGTCTAGCAGGACGGGAATACTCTTTATGACTATCTCTTCTTGCCGATGCAAAATCTGTGGCCTCTCCGAAGAAAGGCAGAAGTGGTGTCACAGCTGGTCCCAAACATCGCGGTGATTGATTGACACAGGATTTGAGTCGTTGAGTTTGGGTCGTACGGACACGCTTACTCCTTCTTCCTGAGGAGCACTGGCGTGTTTTGGACTTAGTCATATGAATGGGGAGTTGTCATTCAGCATTTGACCAATGCACACGGAAACTAGTTCGATCTGTGGAGTAGTGAAATACTCGATACTGATGACGTCACTTGGCTCTCTTAGCGGACTTTGATTACGGATGCTTGGTGCTGGCCGATAAGGACAACAATAATTGCGAAATATTGGTTGTTTGACATTCAGAAAGGAAAAGCGGAATGTCGGCTGGAGAAAATGCACAGGTACGGAGCGGAAATGAAGCGAATAATGCGGAAAATACGCACCAAAATTCGCAATACCTCCAGGAAATAAATTTCAAACTGGATTTGATTCCGGCACTATCTGAGAACGTTTCTGCAATACAAATCCAGCTGCAAAGTGTCAACGGGCAGCTGATTAGAGATCAGGCTACGAACGAGTCTAACACCCGTGAGCTCGTAACTCTACGTGAACGTCTTCACGCTTCAAACCAACGAGTAAACTCATTGGAAGCCGAACTAAAACGAACAAACCTGGTGTTGTACAACCTCGAACCGATGAGCCCACCTAGACCTTCCCTAAAAGAAGAAGTAGTAGTTTTTCTAAATTGGTGCCTCCCGTTTTTGGACTTAGGCAGAGGAGACGTTCGTGATGTGTTCAGACTGAAATCCGGTCCGGTAGTGTTGAAAATGAATTCAGCTGATTTGCGCGATGTGATACTGAAAAATGGTTTACAGTTAAAGAAGCAAGGTGTATCGGTAGCACCCGATTATACACTAGCACAACGTGAAGCCCGTAAGCAACTTAAACCAGTTATGAACCGAGCATTAGCCCAAAATCGCCAAGTTCGCCTACGTGGAGACAAGCTATACGTGGATGGACGCTTGTACATGTTCGATGAGTCGATTTCCCGAGTGGTGGAAGTAGCGGATACTACGCAAACACCAAGTAGCAGACTGGCGAAACGCGCACCAAGTGCGCAGCCTCCAGTTGCTGCAGATGTTTCCGAGACTGAGGTCACGCACGAAGGGGTAGACACGCAAATGTCTGGTGATGAAAGCGACACTCGAACGGTAGTCGAGTTCCCAATTGCGTCAAAGACTCCAGATGGCCGCCAAAACTTAGCTACGACGGAGAGCCAAAAACGTTCGAGGAAGATCACAGAAATTATCAGCCCTGGAGAACACAATCAGTCAACTTCCCGAAACGTTAGAGGCAATCTGCGTGAAACAGCACGGAGGGGAAGCGTAAAAGCAGGCAGATACCATGGACCTCAACACACCCGAGGCAGAGTGAATCCTCGAGAATCCGCAAACACCCGCCAATCTACATCCCGCCAGTTTTCATCGGACTCGTACAAACTCGATTTTTCTGCTGAATCGGACCCACTTGGGAAAGACCCATTTAGCCCGTACGGATACGAAGACCAAGACAGTGAATAGTATAACGAGGGCCATATCCAGACCCTTAACTTTGTATCATGGAACATTCAAGGTATAAGAAACAAAGTGAATAGAATTGAAAAAGATTTACATGGTGTTGATTTTATAGCATTAGTTGAGTCATGGCACAGGGAAGATTCGATACCTTCATTTTTGGGTTTTTCCGTTGAGCATGCAGCCCGAAAACCTGCAAAAAATAACCGTTCTTATGGGGGTATACTTGTGCTTATCCGGGAAAAAAGTTTTGTTAAATATGAGAGACTGAAGAGTTCGTCAGAAAATATTTTATGGGTGAGGTTAGAATGCTTCTCGGGACAGCACCTACTTGTTGCTTCAGTGTATATAGCACCTCAGAATAGCTCATATAATAGAGAAGACACTTGGAGAGTTCTGGAAAATGAGATAGATTATTTCCAGTGTAAATACCCTAGTGCTAATACGGTATTATTGGGTGATTTCAATGCTTATACCAGTAACGTTGTTGAGTTAAGTGATGTAAATATTCCTGGCTTGTCAGATGTTGTGCCAGTTAGTTACAGAATACCAAGGAGTAGTAGGGACAAAGAAAGAAAGATAAATGTTTGGGGTCGAAAACTTTTGGCACTGTGTGCGGGTCATGGTTTGATTATTGCAAATGGTAGATTCGGTAAGGATTCTCAGAGGGGCGAGTACACTTGTTTGTCTGGAACTCGACCTAGTATAATTGATTACGTTGTGCTAGGCATTAGCCTTCTCTCGGATTCAGTAGACCTGGGAGTTGAAGTTTTAGATTTGGTAGGTTCAGACCATAAGACTGCAAATAAGTTTGGGACGTCGGAGCCGTGACTTTGGACCTAGTGATGTTAATATGCAAGGTAGGGAGTTGCAGTCAGCTGTAGTGTTACAAAAGCCTATAAGAAGAGATTGGACGGAAAAAGAAAAGATTTCTTTAAAAAAGGGTTTTTCGGAAAAAAATGTGTTAGATAGGTTAGAAAGATTAAAAAACCCACAAATGAGCCCTGATCAGGTTTTGGAAGGTCTAAATACTCTGATCCGGGAAAATACTGTTTTTCCACAGAAATCAAGACAGAGGATGCAAGAGACTTTTTATGATGATGATTGTGAAGCAAAGAAAGTTGAATTAATGAAAGCTTTGCGGAGGGTTAATGCCGGTGAAGATTGTGAAAGAGTCCATTTACTGTCGTGTTACAAACTGAAAAGAAAAGAATATAAGAATTTACTAAAAGTAAAAAAAAGGGAATTTATAGGGAGAGAGAGAATGAAATTAATAGATTTTTATAGAAATAGCAAAGGGAAAGAATTTTGGGGGGAGCTAAAAAGAGATAAGCAAGGTGAGAAGTGCCAAAATAAAATACCAGATATTGAAACATGGCCCGAGTATTTTGAAAAACTTGATGGAGAATGTGATAGTGTAGATGAGCTTAGGTCAACTTTAGATCAGGTATGTTACCCGATGCTAGAAAATGATTATGATCTGGTGAGTAAGGTATCGGGAGAAGAGGTTAAGAATGTAATTGATAGTATGAAAGGAGGGTCAGCGCCAGGAAATGATGGAGTTCCAACTTCAATTTATAAGATACTGACGTCAGTGCTGATGCCGGTGATGGTTATTTTATTCAATAACATAGTCTTTACTGGAATTTGGCCTGAACCGTGGAAGCTATCTGTCGTTTTGCCTTTTTTCAAAAAAGGAGATCCAAAGCAACATGATAACTACCGACCTATTACATTAATGGCATCTGTAAGTAAAATTTTAGAGAAGGTTTTAGATATTAGGCTAGAAATGTGGTTGGATCGTAATAAGAAAATTAAGGAAGAACAGGGTGGATTTAGAAGAGATTATAGTACTAGTGACAGAGTGCTAGTTTTGAAGGCTTTAGTAGAAAAATACACTAAGGGAAAAGAAAGGCTGTTTGTTGCGTTTTTAGACCTTAGGAAAGCGTTTGATAGTGTTGATAGATTGCTGTTAGGTAAAGAATTGGTAAAAATAGGCCTACCTTTGGTTTTTGTTAAATTAATTGTAAGTATGTACAGTTCTACTAAGGGGGTGGTAAAAATAATAGGGGGAGGATTCTCGAGAGTTTTTAGTAGTAAAAAAGGCGTAAGACAGGGATGTACACTTTCACCTAGGCTTTTCGGAATATTTATTAATGATTTAGTGGAATTTTTAGAAAAGCGATGGGCCCCATCAATAACTTTAAGTGGGATACCCTTATCAGTACTACTTTTTGCTGATGATACAGCGCTTGTTGCTAAAACCGAGTTTGAACTCCAAGTTTTGCTAGATCTTGTGGCAGAGTATTTGGATCAAAAGAAATTAAGTCTAAACGTTAAGAAGACAGAAGTTGTAGTTTTTCATTCAGGGAGGAATATTAAGAAGGTTGATCCACCTAAGTTTTATTTTAAAGGTTCGGAGTTAAAAATAAGTGCCCAGTTTAAATATTTGGGATTTATTTTAATGGAAAACGGAAGTTGGAAGTCTCATGTAAAGGAAATGGTGACAAGGGGAAAAGCAGCTTCTGCAGCTATATTTAGAAACACTACTCTAATGTCAATAAAAAATTTAAAAATCCACAAGCATGTATTTATGTCTAAGATAATGCCAACTTTCCATTACGGGGCGGAAATATGGGGAAATGAAGCAGCTCCGCAACTTGAGACTATCCAGCTGCAGTATTATAAGAGATTATTCGGGTTGCATCCTACAACCCACACACAGGCACTTAAGGGGGACCTAGGAATTTATTCGCTTCGAAGGCATAGGGTAGCTCAAATTATTAGATTTTGGCAGAAGATAGTTGGTTTGCCAGATGATAGGCTAGTTAAAGCAGCTTACATGGAAATGTTGAATTCGGGGAAACCTAAATCATGGCCGTTTCAAGTTAAATCTATACTTGATGATGTTGGATTTTCTTATATATGGAATGGTGGTCTAGGCCCTCCGGAGCAAACTCCAGCCCTTTTGAATGAAATATTGAGAGTTTTTGAAGACCAGGAAAAACAAAAGTGGGTTGGTATAATATCTTCATCGGAAACCCTGTTAAATTACAGAAAGATTAAAACAGTGTACGAATCTGAGTTTTATTTTAAGCTTAATTTGCCTGTTACTTATTTGAGGTACTGGATCCAATTGAGAGCTAATTGTCTACCACTGCACGGTAGAAATAAAGTTTTTGATAGGAAGGCGAGAATCCCAAATAGGAATTATTCATGCCCTCTGTGTGGACGAGAAGAGGAGGACATTGGTCATTTCTTGAGTCGGTGCCAAGAGCTTTCAAGCATCCGTAGGGAGGTTTTTGGGGTTGCGATCCCCCTACTCCCTGGTATTCTGAAGTGTACTTCTGCTCAATCTATTAGTAGGGTTGGCCGTTACATAAGTAGAGCGTTGGAAGCTAGAAAGATTTGTGTTGATTAGATTAATTATCCTTTTTCCGTGTATATGTATCTTTTTGTGTTGAACGTGTATATGGCCCTCGGGCTTTTTTCAATACAATTATTATTATTATTATAGAGTATTCCTTTCATGATCAAAAGAATTCCGGTCTGCTTGAAAAGAATCGCGTCGGCAGCGCTGCAAAAACAGACTAAAAAAAAGTCTAGCTTGCTTTTGAGAGCAGCAGTCATCAGTACTGATGTCAGAAATGCGATCAAAATTTTTGTTTGTGCTAGTGAATTAATTTTTGTCAGATTTTCTGGTTTGAAGAATATTTTTTTCTCTGCGGTAAAGTGTTAACACAATCTTGTCACCAAGACCGGATTCTGATCAAGTTTTCCTCTACTTGTACGCTGCACTAGTGATGTAACTTGAAATCAGTTTTTATGGCACTTGCCCTTCGTCCAAGTGCCATATAACGATTGTAATTTCTGTCCGTCAGTCGGTCCCGGTTTTGCTAGTTTGGGCACTTCCAGATAAACTAGGACGATGAAACTTGGTAGGCATATCAGGGACCGGACCAGATTAAATTAGAAATAGTCGTTTCCCCGATCCGACCATCTGTAGGGGAGTGGAGCGAGGGGGAATCCGGAAAAATTAGATATTTTCAGCTTACGAACGGGTGATTGGATTTTAATGAAACTTGATATATGGAAGGACATCATGCCTCAAATGTTCCATTTTAAATCCAGACCGGATCCGGTGACACTGGGGGGAGTTGGAGGGGAAAACCGGAAATCTTGTGAAACACTTCGAGTGGAGGGATCGGGATGAAACTTGGTGAGAAGAACAAGCTCAAGTCCTAGATACGTCATTGACATAACCGGAACGGATCCTTTCACTTTGGGGCAGCTGGGGAGGGGGGGGGAGTCCGAATTTTAGTGGTACCGCGAGTTTTACTTTAGACCGTGGTATCAGATACCATGGTATCTGCAAAAACGCAACTAAAGTTTTCGTGGATTAATTTATTAGAATTTTTCCCTTTTCAGTTCTAGCTGAGATTCTCCTAGCTTGCCAGAAAATAAATTTGTTTTTGGCTTGAAATGTGAGTAAGCAGGATCTGCCAAATCTCATATCGTCCTCGCGGAGGAAGGCCAAGATTTCTCAGTTTTTAACCACGATGCGTTCAGTTTTCAAATATTTTGCGTCTAGCCCCCGCGTCGGACAGGGGGAAGGTTGAATGGAGTCGAGAAGCGTTAGATCCCTAATTTCACGTGGAAAGCTATGGGATTTTCAAAACGATATTGCTATGCTAGTTCTTCGTGAAAAGATCATTTCTAGCAAGAGCTGTGCTTTAAGGACAGATTTGAAGTACGTATCCCGACGTTGATATCGGATATCACGGAGAAATTGTCTGTTCTCCACAGAAAACTGTCCGAAACGGCGTACGCGCGTCTGTCGCCCTCTCATGGGCTTATTCGTCTGTTTGACTCTTAAGTAGATTTTGTTTGTATGTGTAGTGTTTTGCCTAATTATGTCTTCATATATTCTTTTGTACTCCACTGTTTTCGTCTTGTACGATTTGTGGGTTAAAAATAAATTATTATTATTATTGAATCAGTCAACATAAAAACTGTGCTCTCGCTACTCACAGGCAGTTGTCATCACCAACCCTTTACTTCCACCCCTTCTCTTCGAAACCCTTAGAGCTCTATGTCCCCGTCCCTCATAGCACTAGCGAGGGCGTCTGTCAGCGTTTTTTTTACAGGTTTCACGAGACTTAGTGACGTATTTTTCCGAATTTTTGGCAAGCTAGGTTTAGTACGTCCGTCTCTTCTCCTTGGGTCGATAACCAACAGAGAAATAGGTGCGCCCCGGGGGCTGCGCTGTAGTAGAGCTTGCCGTACTCTCAGTCAAAGAGGAGGCGATTCGCTTGGAGTATCACTAGTTACAAAAGTAATTGGTCTCCAGCCGGCTTGTTAAAGCACAACTCTTACTAGAAATGATCTTTTCCCTGTGATATGAATCAGAAAAAGCGTTTTCGGAAATACCATAACTTTCCATCTAAAACAAGCGATTCTCTTAATAGCGCTTGTTGGATATATCCAGCCTTCCTGCTCTCTGACGCGGCGGCTATGCGCAAAACATTAGAAAACTGACCGTGCCTTGGTTAAAAAGTGAGAAAAATAAGCAAATAAAAGAAGTAAGAAACAGAAGATAATCACATCCTTATCTGTGAAAGAATTGTCAGCGGACACGGAAGATTCCGGCAAACTTTTTGCTGGGTGACGGGAAATCTCGGAAAGGCCGAAAAAGCGCTAAAAATTCGTAGTTACGAAAAGAAATAATGGAGAAAGGTGGGGATTTTAGAAGCTTATAATTCCATATGGGAGGCAAGTATATTATAAAAGGCAGAATAAGCAAGAGGGGTCCTTTAAGGGACTTGAGCGTCGCGATTTTATCCTGTAGCTTTAATGTCCTAAAGAGCATCTTTCTATTTTCTTAAACGTTAGTCGAAAGGGGCTGCTTTACGACCATCTGGTTACCCATCACTTAATCTGGTTACCCATCACTTATTATATTTTGGTTGTCCTGCTGTCTGTATACTCATGTTTCATATTCTAAATTTTTCCCTTTCCAGAATTGTGATACCTCTATTTGTTTATATCTCTGTCCTTGAATGTTTAGCAATATATATATAAATGAGAATAATACCAAACATGGTGATATTTGCAACATCTAATATCGTCTGATATCTACCACGTTTGATCTTTGATTCATCAACCAAAAAGTCGCGTTTATTCTGTTGTTCAAATTTAGCGGTTCAGTTGTGGAGCCGGTCTTGTTGGGAGGCCGTCCGTCTTCTGAACGTCCCACTAAAGCATGTTGACGAGAAATTGAAAATCCCTCTACAGAGTCGAAATAATTCAGTGTATATAAACAGAATACAGAAAAATAAGCTGGCTTTTCAGTTAAGCTTTAATGATCCGGAAGTGAGGCGTTTCCTTTCGGTTTATTCCCAAACATTGGAAATAGTAAGTTCTGGGACATTTGGTGTCGTTGCCGAGTTCAGCTTTACCTCCGCTCTTAGCATCAGACTCGGAAAGCTTCTGAAAAGTAGCCAAGTGCTGTCCTGGACACGAAAAGGGGATACAAATAATAGAAGAAAAATCAAGAACAAAGAGTCTGATAGAACCACCGTCTTTGATCCCATGCAGCAACTATGGATACCCCGATAAATGTGAGCGGAGCTAGAGGTATTTGCTGTAAGGTCTGAGTTGATACCCCGTCTACTTTCCTCTTGGCCGCTGTGCCTATACCAGATTAAACAAAACGTCGGATGCCTGGAGGGGTGGGGACCCCGGTCTGCAGCGATTTAGACACGACGTCACAATGGTAGACAACCAGTCAGCTGTAAAGGACGACTCAGACGGCGTTCGTATTCTTCTGCGGGGTTCTACTGCGATGTAGCTGTTTGCCCAATCTCAGCGGAATCAGTTATTTCGGACGTATATGATTCCATTGTGGTAGAGTACACGCCGAAGTTTGACATGATCGAAAAGCAGCTCAAATCACTGAAAAACAGCTTCATTGTTCTTGAAGAGCGAGTGAAAAAAATTGAAAACAGACTGGATGATATTGAGCAGGAAGACAGAATGGATTCTCTGATTTTCAATGGTCTGAAACAAGCTCCGGGTGCTGACCTAAAATCGTGCATTAACAGAATTATCTCGGACAAGATGGGTGTACCTGTTGCAGCGCCCGATTTAGTGAAAGTGTATCGGTTTACCCTTCCTTCCAATCCTACGCGACCTGATATGATTGCTCCGGTACTCGCCCAGTTCTCGTCTAAAGATATGGCCAGAAATGTTTTTGCGGCCAAGAGTAAGTTAGCCAAATCTGGTATATTTGTGTCAGAAAGCCTAACGAAGAAACGACGTGAAATCCTGCAACTGGCGCGGGATAAGTTAGGCAACCATAACGTCTGGTCTGATCGCGGCCGCATATTTGCTCGATCCCAAACTGACAATCAATCGCGGAGACTGTGGTGTCGTGACGACATCTAATTTAAATGTATTCGGTTTGTTTTTGTTAGTATCGTAGAAATGTGTTCTTTAGTTTTTACAGTTTTTTGTCGTCATAGTTCTGTAATAGTATTTAGTGTGATTTATTTATGAATGTCTTCGCGATTACTTCAGTTAGAAAATAGCCGTTTTTCGTTAGATAATATTCTGTCGAGTGATGTTGGTAGCCGGTCGGAGTTTATTGATAAACAGCCAATGAGGCTAAGTAAATATATTGCAGTCGATGATACCCGACCTCCCTTTATGGTGTCCGGATTCCAGATTCTTCAGTGGAATTGCCATTTAACTACTTCACATGAGGATGTAGCTGATCTGATTAATAAACTGGACACTAAGGTACAAGTGCTAGGTATTTGTGAATCATTCATTAGTGAACAGTGTCCTGCTTCGTTTTTTAATTTTCCAGGTTACACACTCATTTCCAAGACCCGGTCAGCGATGGGAAGGGGAGGTTTAGCATTCATAATCAAGGACGATGTAAAATTTAAAGTAAGGGAAGATTTGTCATTATGGATTGAAGGTAAGATTGAAACTTTTGCTATTGAGATAGCGATAACTAATAATGATCCACTTTTTATTTCTTTAGTGTACAGACCCCCCAGTGCTAGCCCAGATTTTTTTCTAGAAGAATTGGAAATTTTAAGTACAAAAATTATTCAAAGTTTTGATAAGACAGTAATCATGGGAGACTTTAATTTTGACTTATTAGATCTTCAAGCCAACAATTTGGATTTCCTTAACCTCATGCTTTCACTTGGTGTTTTCCCGTTAAATTCTATTCCATCCCGAATAACTGAGCATTCTGCAACTTTGATTGATAATATATTCGTTAGTGAAGGTTTGGTGGAGGATAGCACGTGTGACGTATTAACCTCCTCTGGATCGGACCATTTACCACTTCTTTGTTCGTTACAGAAGTTGTCAAATTGTATAAATAAAAGAATAAATAAAATTATTAGGCGGGACTTGAAAGAAGTAAATCTGGCTAAATTCAAAAATGAAGTTAGTTCGTTGGACTGGGAGGTGGTTTACAATGAAAAGGATGATGCTTCAAAAGCTTTCAATATTTTCTCAGATATCCTTTACCCTGTATTTGAAAAAAATTGCCCTATTAAGGAAATTAATTATAAGAAATCTAAACCGAGAAAGCCATGGATTAATGATGAAATTCTGAGTTTAATAAGTCAAAGAAATAAGTTGTATTGCCAATATCTAGAGAACCCGTCTGAAGTTGCTTTAAATGATTTCAAAGAGTTAAGAAATCATGTAAATAAAACAAGAAGAAATGCAAAGAATGATTATTATTTAAACCGTTTAAAAAGTAAGCAAGGTAATATAAAAGATACGTGGGGGATTGTCCGTGAAGTAATTGGATGTGATAAAAAAGATAGAAGCATCACCGAACTAAAAATTAACGACAGAATAATTGATGATAAACTGGAAATAGCAAATCATATGGGTGATTATTTTTCGAAGATTGGTAATGATATACAGAAAGATGTGTCTGGAGGTGGTGGTGATAACACTTTTAACATTGATCCTTCGAGTATGCAGAATGGTTTTGAGTTTGAGCCGTGTACTGTTGAAGAAGTTGATAAAATTGTTAGTGGTCTTAAATCAAATTCGTCTGGTATAGATGGACTGAACCTTAAGGCTTTTAAAATTGTTTCGGTGTACCTTTTGCCGGTATTAGTGTATTTAATAAATCTGTCAATAGCTAAAGGCCATTTCCCGTCTAAACTAAAACAGTCAAAAATCATACCGTTACATAAAGGTGGGGATCCCTCGGACCCCTGTAATTGGCGACCAATTTCGATTTTACCTTTATTTAGTAAAATTTACGAAAAAGTTATTTATAGGAGGTTGTATAATTACCTGGATTCGAAGAAAATACTGTATGATGGCCAATTCGGTTTCAGAAGTAAACATTCCACTAGCCATGCAGTACACCATCTTTTAAGCTTTGTTGATAAAGCTCTTGAAAAAAACCTGGTCCCTCTAACTGTTTTTGTAGACTTCCGTAAGGCTTTTGATACTGTTGAATTTAATACCCTTCTAAGTAGACTAAGCGGGCTAGGGCTAGGTAGTATTTGTGTACAGTGGTTTTCATCGTACCTGCATGGCCGAAGTCTCAAAGTTGCTTTATCGGATATCCTAAGCAGCGAGTTCGATGTAAAGTGCGGAGTGCCTCAAGGTTCCGTGCTCGGACCTCTGCTATATCTCGTTTATGTTAATTCGCTGGCATCACATGTCGGTGAGGAAGCGCTGACCTCTTTCGCGGACGACACTGCCATAACAATAATTGGTAGTTGTTTGGTGGAGGTTGTACATAAGGCTAACTTAGCACTTGAACGTTTACGTAGTTTTACAGTTGGTAGTTCCCTAGCAGTTAACGCATCTAAAACAAATTACATTATTTTTAGTCGAACAGGTAGGTTACTCAATGATAACAATAACATTTTTTTCGGAGATTTACCCATTAAACAAGTTTTTGAAATGAGATATTTGGGGTTTTATTTAGATAATAATATTAGTTGGAAAAAGCATTGTAGTATTATTGGTGCAAAAATGGCTAGGGGGCTAGGAATTCTAAGACGGGTAAGAAAAACATTTCCATTTCAGATTTTAAAAATTATTTATTTTTCCCTTGTTCACCCTTACATTGATTACGGTTGTGTTCATTGGGCTAGCAATTTTTTTTCTAATTATAAAAGGATCCAGATTTTGCAAAATAAAAGCATTCGTTTGGTTGCGGACATAAAAAAGGAGGTTGAATCCAAAACCATTGCCAGCTTTTCCCGGTGTAATGTTCTGAATGTTGGTCAGATTCGTGATTACCAGGCATCAATTTTTGTGTTTCAAAGCATGAACCATATATGCCCTGATTATTTCCATGATTATTTTTCTTTTTTTTTTTTTTTATTATAAACCCACTATACAAACAAAAGTGGAAAACGAAAGGAAAAAGAAAATATAGATAACATATCAACGAACTAAAAGGAGCAAGCATCTTGACTTCGATGTATGCGACCGTCTACACGCTCGCCGCTCAATTTCTAGTAGGCTTCCAACTGGATCAATAACATTGAAATAACGCATAATACCTGTGTTACTATGACGGGCAGGTAGGTACAGAAAATACTTACAAAACTTAAAATATGTCTTCCTTAAGCGCGCCAGGTCGTTTCGAGACAGTAGGTCACTCACCCCGGACAAACATGTAATGTGGGAAGCTACACAAGCAGAAAAAATTCTTCCCAGGTCTCTTCTTCCAAATTTTCCGCGATTAGGTATAACAGATCCGTAGGCAATTCGGATCGAATCAGCCATCTGCCCACATAATAATGTTCTAGTTGACCGAAGCTTATTCGAAAACCGAGCACCCAGGTACGTAAAAGACTCAACGGGGCTAAGAACTGTTGAGCCCAAAGTGATTTCTACAGGACAATAACAATTAAATGCCATAAACTCACATTTCGAAACGTTAATTTTTAGACCAATATCGGAGAGACCATTTAGCAGCTTATCCAGATTTCGCTGAAGGCCACTTCGGGTGCGACTTATCAATAGAACATCGTCAGCATATGCTAGATATGTAATTTCAACTCCACATAAATACGAACTTGGCACCAAACTATTAAGTAAATGAGATATGGCCGACTTGAAAATACAAGGTGAAAGAACACTGCCCTGGCGCACGCCACTTTTTACAGGGATTGAACAACTCAGTTTAGAGTCCCATTTCGCAAAAACTACAGCATTTTGATACCAATACAGCAGTGTGGCACAAATGCTGCCGTTCACACCAGCTTTAAGCAGCGACGAGACGGCCTGATGGTGGTTCACTGAGTCGAATGCCTTAGAAATATCGACTGTACACAAGAAGATGGATTCACGTTTAGCGTTAGCCTCCACTAAGATTTTCGTTAAAACACGGTGCGCATGTTGACAACCTAATCCTTTTGAAAATCCAATTTGATTAGCGCCGTAATCCTCCACAGTCACATTATGCAGAATAGAGTATTCAAATACCTTACTTAAATTGCATGCGACAGTAATAGGCCGGTAAGATTCGCATTGATCCGCCGACTTGCCTCTTTTTAAAACCGAAGTAATATGGCCAGCTAGGAAACCACTCGGTACTATTCTATTACACAAAATCATTTGGAACATCAATTGGAGATGGGCGACAAGTTCGTTAGGAGCCCGAGTTAAATGTTCAGAACACAACCCATCCCCGTCCGGAGAGATCGTAGGTTTTACCTTCGAAATACCTAGATATACATTATTAAGGGTAATAGGTGGAACGTGACACTGTAAGAACTGGCGTGGGAGTAGCGACTTTACTAAATCCGAAAATTTTTTAGTCAATGGTGGGTTTTTATCACAGAAAGTGTTCTTGTAATAACCTTCCCAATCTTTCATAGAGAGATTGGAGGGAGGCTGTCCGTACGTCGACCCTTCGGCTCGCGTAACCTGCCGCCAAGATTGTTTTGAACCATTGAATTTCAGTATCCCTTTTAGTCGAAATTTACGGAGCTCTTTCTTGTACTCGCGCTTTGTTTTGCACTTAAGGTCGAAGACAGTACCTCTGCTAGGTCGCCCGCAGGCTATCCAGATTTTCAGCCAAAACTTAGCGTGTTTTTTAGCCTTCAATAATTCAGGGGATGATGACCAGCCTAGCTTTTCAGAACCAGAGCGCACACGTATCCGAGGAACGGAGAGAGTTTCACTTCTCTTCAGGCAGTGCACGATCTGTGCGTAATATGTGTTCAGATCTAACAACGCAGGGGCGGAGGAGTTCATTCCAACAGTCAAGAGATGGTATGGCACTTTGATTACTGACAGAAAAGAGATCAGAGTCAGTACGTATCGGGCATTATCACACTTAGACCAATCACTTTTGACATGCCATTTTGGATTTTGTTTTAATACTTCCGTGGGAGGCTGGAAGTTGAACCCGATCGGAAGATGGTCACTGCACAGTTCTTCTTCGATTAAGAAAGCCGTTTGGTCCAGGATATTGGCGTTTTGAGAACATATCACATGATCAATATCAGAAGTACTGCCGCTGTTGTGCGTGTACGTGAAGTCAGTGTCTTTCCTGCAGACTAAGTAAGCGGGGGGGAGGGAATTAAGCAGGACATCAGCTCTGATGCTTTGCTGAGTAGGGTTGCAGTTTAGATCGCCACAAACTATCCACGGCCTATTAGCCGCAGCTACTTCCCTCAACTGTTTAGAGAGGCCATCACACACCTTAACGAAGCGGGACATAGAAGCGGCGGAGCGATAGTCAGTGGGCAGGTATGCACAAATTACAACAGTTCCTAAGACGTTGACTGCTAAAGTTCGATCAGATTCAGAAATTAATGAAGCCTTCAGGTATTTTTTTGTAATAACAGCAAGCCCACCTGAAGGCCTGCCTCTTGTTTTCCTCGCGGGAATCAGAAATGTGTCGTGGTTTGAGGACCTCCGGAGAAAATTTAAATTGTCTTTAGTCAAGTGGTGTTCCTGGATACATACTATGTCATTACAATTGATGAAATTATCAATAATGGTGTCTTTGTCTTTTGTTCCATTAACATTAAATGTGACGACAGATATAGGGCTTCTATGTGGCAGCTGAGTATTCATTTCTGATTCTTCACGGCTTTCCGCAGGACAGGGCATTTAAAGCTGAAGCACACGTGTTCTTTGCCACAGTTAGCGCACTTTGGATCATTGGTACAAGGGTTATCTCTCGAATAGGTATGATCCCCACTGCATTTGGCACATTTATCTGTGTTAGGACAATTGGCTATGAATCAGGAGCACCACAATTATGATACTAGAAATGCACAGTTTTTAACTAATGAAAAAAGAAAAACAGTTAGATCATCTTATATGATTCATAATCTGGGGCCTTCTGTTTGGAATAATCTACCGTCTAGCATCAGGGAGTCTGCCACTTTATACGGATTTAAAAATAAACTGAAAACTTTCCACTTAATTAATACGAGTTGAAGGGTATGTGGTCTTTTTCTTCTTCTTTTTTTGTTCTTTCTTTATTTTCACAGTTGTTCGGGTGGGGCTGAAACTGGTAATGAGTAAATATTAAGGATTCTTGTTGCGTGTAGTGTTCACGTTTAATTGTTTGTTATTTAAGTCATAGGCTAGGTGGATAATAAGTTGTTATGTTTAGTTATTTATTTATTAGATACAAGTAGTATTAATAAATTGCAGCACAAGTCCTTAGGACTTTCTTTTTGCTGCAATGGGATATTAGTAGTGTTATTTTATTTTATTTTTAATGTTTTTGGTTAAAAATAAAAACCTACCTACCTACCTACCTACCTGTAGAGGTAACAGTTTATGATGTTCTGCGTAGCTCCTCCTCCGCTTGTTTGCATCGGGTAGGGTATCAGAATATATTCGACTACGCATGGTCGTATTGCAAAGATAGGGAGTCGGATCAGATTATTTGTTCTTGCTATAATTCAAGACACCGCGAGATACCATTGAAGGTACATACGTCTTTATCACAAGGTTTACCTTCAAAGCAAATCATTCAATAGTTTATTCTAAAACCGAATCCGATAACTGTTTTTTTGTCACCGCAAATCCTAATCGCAATCACCGCAATCCTAACTTCTATTTTCAACTTTTGTTCAGTTGTTCTTAGCCAACAGCTTACAATAGTCCGGGCGACAGACCCCTACAATGTGACGACTAGGTGATCAGAAAGACACAGTAAGTTAGACGATAGTTTCCGTCAAGCCGTCACCTCCAGCCTTGCCACCACCCGTATTCAGATCCAGCGTGGTCGATATAGCCGGAAACTATTGTCAAACTGACTGTGTTTTTGTGATCACCTCAACTCGGAAATAAGCGAGAAACGTTTGAGTGGCGCCAGGACTGCAAATCAATGACATTGATAAGACGAGATCCGTCCGACGAGATATATCGATAATACAACCGATTTGAGAAGCAGCAGAAGAACTGTCTCCAGCCTTCAGTGGTATGCAGGTTTTTCACGTTGGATAAAAATAAATCGACTTTTCCTAAAAAGGAATCACCCCGAATCACCCAAAGAGTAATTTTGGATCGCTTGAAATTTTGCGATTTGTTTTGGCCAGGTTTTGGTATTTAAAAAAAAAATTGAAAAAACCTATGGTAACAATGGTGATATGGTCCTTGGAAGGGTTCCCACCACGAGTGCCAGACCCCTCATTAAGAACAACCAGTTCAGATTGACAATAAACCTGCACCGAAGAAAGCTTTCTTACGCGTCTTTCTCCCAGCATTAAACAAACAGTCTCATGACCGTGGCAAGACAAAACAAAAATTCCACGAGCATTAAAGGACACCTGAATGAGGAGTTCCAAATATCAACCCTATCTGTATGACTTCCGTTAATATTGCCTGCAGAAAACCCAATCCAAATACGCAATAGTGTTTTCAAGCTATGATTTTTGCTTTTTGCCTCTGTCCGTATTTCAGTACCGGTCAATATTAGAAATGAACAAATGTCTCCAATCATCACTCTTCTGGAATATTGTTTAACCAGTTAAGCCCAAATATATATCTAGAAGAAATTCAATATGTTCCGGCCAGCGGGGGGGATCCCAAGTTCAGATATACCAGCTTTTTGGGATCCCAAAATGTAAGTGGAGGGAAGCCTATGACATGACAAAAGTTGTCCGTCTGTCCGTCCGTCCGTCTGTACGCACTATAACTCTCGAAGGGATTGAGATATTTTGATGAAACTTGGTGTGAGGATTGTTTGGGTCAAGAGTAAGGTCAAGTTCGTAGATGGGCTCTGTAGCCCTACATTTAGGGGGGAGGGGGTTTAATTTAAGGGGCAATTGAAATATTTTTAAACATATAATGTGATAGTCGATCATGGGGTAAGAAAAAATGCTGAACACGATGGTGAAATCCATTTTGTCATCGGACAAGTAGTTCGCCCGGAATCCGGCCAAAACCGGAAAGTTTGTTAAAGTAAAAGTTATATTTGAAGTTGATTAGATCTTCGATTTAGGGATAAGAAGACATGCTGAACATGATGGTGAAACACATTTGTTCGCCGGACAAGTAGTTAGCCCGGAATCCGGCCAAAACCGGAAAGTCTGTTAAAAGTAAAAGTTTTATTTCAAGTTGATTAGATATTCGAATTTAGGGATACGAAGACATGCTGAACACGGTGGTGAAAACCATTTTCTCGCCGGGCAAGTAGTTCGTCCGGAATTCGGCCAAAACCGTAAAGTTTGTTCAAAGTAAAAGTTTTATTTGAAGTTGATTAGATGTTCGATTAAGGGGTAAGAAGATATGCTGAACCCTTATTTGAACTGTATTTTCTACCAGGACAACTTGTTCGGCCGGAATCAGGCCAAACCGGAAAATTTGTTAAAAGCAATTGAAGTTGATTAGATGACAGATTTAGGGGTAAGAAGACACGCTGAATCTGTATATGACAATCTTTTTTTTTTTACCTGGACATATAGTTCGTTTGGAATCCGGTTGAAACCGGATTTTTTTTTTATAAGTGAAAGTTTTACTTGAAGTTGATTAGATGTTCTTTATACGGATAAGGAGATACGTTGAATTTGTTTCTGATTTTTTTTTTTTCTGGACAAGTATGGTAGTTCGTTCGCAATCGTCTGGATCAAATATTAGATTTTGGGATCCCATCGAAACCTCTGGTCTTGTTGTCTTGGAGTCTGCATGTGCAAACCTCCAGAAACGAACATCCCTATTTTGAAAACGCCACGCTCAGGAGAAGAATGCTCTCCGTGGCCATGTCTGTAAATGCATTCTCGATGGTGTGTTCAATTATTGTTTGATTGTTCAGGTGTCCTTTAAAGGACACCTGAATGAAGAGTACCAAGTATCATTCTTATCTGTATGACTTCCGTTAACATTGCCTGCAGAAAACCCAATCCAAATATGAAATAGTGTTTCGAAGCAAGGATTTTTGCTCAATTTTGCATATGTCCTTATTTCAGTTCCGAAAAATTTTAGAAATGAACAAATGTCTCCAATCTATTCTTCAAAATTCTTCTACCCTCCAAAATGTACATCTAGAAGAAATTCCAATACGATCCGGCCAGCGCTGTACAAGATTTGAATGAGTTGCGCTTTTTGGGATCCCAAAGCGTAAGTGGAGGGATACCTATGACATCGCAAAAGTTGTCCGTCTGTCTGTCCGTCCGTCCGTCCGTCTGTCAGCACGATAACTCTCGAAGGAAATGAGATATTTTGATGAAACTTGGTGTGAGGATTCATTGGGTCAAGGGTAAGGTCAAGTTCGTAGATGGGCTATGTAGCTCTATATTTAAGGGTGGGGGAAGGGGTTCAAATTAAGAGACAAACAAAATATTTTTAAACAGCTAATGTCGTAGTCGATTATGGGGTAACAAGGCATGCTGAGCACGATAATGAAAATCATTTTCTCGCCGGACAAGTAGTTCGTCCGGAATCCGGCGAAACCCGGAAAGTTGGTTAAAAGTAAAAGTTTCATTTGAAGTTGATTAAATGTTCAGTTTAGAAGTAAAAAGACATGCTGAACACGATGGTGAAAACCATTTCCTTGCCGGGCCACTAGTTCTCCCGGAATCCGGCGAAACCCGGAAAGTTGTTAGAAGTAAAAGTTTCATTTGAAGTTGATTAAATGTTCAATTTAGAAGTAAAAAGACATGCTGAACACGATGGTGAAAAGCATTTTCTCGCCGGACATTTAGTTCTTCCGGAATCCGGCCAAAACCGGAAAATTTGTTAAAAGCAAAAGTTGAATTATATGACAGATTAAGGGGTAAGAAGAGAGGCTGAGTCTGTATATGACAATCATTTTTTACTCGGACATATAGTTATTCCGGCATCCGGTTGTAATCGGAATTTTAAGTCAAACTTTTATTCAAAGTTGATTAGATGCTCTTTATAGGATACGCTGGATTTGTTTCTGAATTTTTTTTTTTGCTGGACTAGTAGTTCGCTAGGAATTCGGTGAAACCGGACACTTGGCAGAAGTAAAGCAGGAAGTCTCGGTCAGTATCGTCAAAATAGATATGGCTTATAGAGGTATATCTGTACTTGGTTTTCTCTAATGATTAGCCTGGCGAAGACTGGATCTCGCGAAGACAAGACTCAGTTGTCTGGATCAGATATTGAATTTTTGGGATCCCATCGAAACCTTTGTCTTGTTGTCTTGGAGTCTGCATGTGCAACCCTCCTTAAACGAACATCCCTATTTTGAAGACGTCACGCTCAGGAGAAGAATGCTCTACAGTGGACATAGCCTCGTTTTTGTCCCATGCTGCAGGTCCACTTCTCGGCCGATTCCAGACTTATTCTTCTTACATCCGTCTTTGCACCGCAGTGCTTCCGAGGAAGACGGCAGCGCTTTTCGAGAATCACGGACTTGCTCACCGACCAAGTCCGTGCTTCCCTGCAAGGTGCTGTAGCGCTGCCGCTTCAACCAAGAAGAAAGTGAATCCAAAAACGCATATTGTGCAAAAGCAAAGAAGTGCTGCAGCAGCGATGCGGCAGCGCTATTGCAACAAAAACGAGGCTCATGTCTGTAAATGCATTCTCCGTGGTGTGTTCAAGTTTGGTTTCATTGTTCAGGTGTCCTTTAAACTTAAAGTTTAACCGTATAGGGCTGAGACAAAACAGTCTACTTACACATCACTAACTCACCAAATAGGCCTGAAAGTCCGAAAAAAATGCGTTACTCCGTCTGTCTGCTATCAATAGATAATCGGTTTCTTGGAATGAACTTATTCTTTCGAATTTGTGGTACCTCTATGCGCATGTCCCACTAATCTCTCTGCTTGAAATGCTTATCAACTATAAAGATAAATCATTGCCGAAAAATAGACTAAAAATGTCAGATTCCTTGCAAGTCTTATGTCTTAACGCATGTCTCAACATCATTTTCCTATGCTTAGCGTCTTTAATTCTGAAAATGCAGGTTTTTTTTACTTCAGATGCTCTGTGTCTGGCTGAATTTTGGGTTGTCGAGCAAGCAGCGCACATTCTGGACGCCTCGGGTGAAAAAATACAAAATCCCTTAGATGGATCAAAATATTTCAGTGTATTTAAATATCAGATGTAAAAATTAGCTGCCTTTCCAGTTAAACTCTAATCGGGTGTTCAGTACGAACCTCGCAGCAGCCTTTCAGTTACACATGTGCTGTGAGACACGTATGACCTTGTCTCCACTACTGTTTCTGATTTCATCACCAATCAATCAATCAGCCATGTATTTATACTAAATTATCTATTGGATAGCATAGGCTGACGACAATATTAGCGTACACTAGACGACATACATATATACAATTATGCTAGATCGACGATACTCCACTAAAATAAGGTTTTCGAAGTGTTCATGTTTATAAAGCGTCGTATATTATCGAATAAAATAAGGGACAAACGAGTGGAGATATCTTGCTCTGCGGTTGTTTTAACTTCCCAGCTTCAGTATTTGAGCGTATCAGCCGCCGATTCTCGGAGATTTCTTCATACTCTGGTAGAATATGTCTGGGCCTTTTGGAATGGAAGCATTTGTACCCGAATTTCATCAGCGAATGTGTCTTTGTTCGGTTATGGTTTCCGTTTTTATGAATGAAAAACTTTCATTATACGACAATTTTCAGGTTTAGGTTCTTTAACAAGCTTGTTATCTCGGCCCTGTAAACATATATAAGATGATCACATTCATCATCTATCTCTGGTGTTGTTCCGGGATGCCACCATCCCACACGTAAAAATCCGGTTTTTCAGGTTTTATGAATGAAAAAACTTTTATTATACGACAATTTCCAGGCTCAGGTTCTTTAACTTAAAACACCTGGAAAATCTGGCCGTCGATCACTGGGGGCAGGCAGGGATACAAGCTTGTTATCTCGGCCCCGTAAACATATATAAGATAATCACATTCATCATCTATCCCTGGTATTGTTCCGGGATGCCACCATCCCTCTAGTCGTGAGAGAATTATGTATTGGTTGGCGCCTCCTTCTTACTCCGCTGAGCGCGCCATTCTCCAGCTGTTTGTCCAGGGATTGTTTCCAGTCCCGTCGTCCTGGAGAGTGAAAGCCGAGAGAGCCTATAGGTATGTGAGTTTTGGCTCTGTTTGTGCTTCTTAATTACCGAGCCAGGCCCAATTGTTTGAAATTTCGAGGGTTTGAAAACTGGGAATAGAAGTTGCAGGACAGCAGATTTTTTAAATTTTTTTCTTCAAAAAATAGATTTGTGTTGAAATTTTAGCTTTAGAGAACTGGGAATAGAGGAATTTGTAGGAGAGCGGGTTGCTTCGTATTTTTTTTTTCTTTCTCGGACGATTGCTTGAAATTTAGTGCTTTAGAAAACTGGGAAAATAAATTTTAGGAGAGCGGATTTTTTTTTTTTGTGACGCATGACTTTGGAGTAAATTTCTCCCGATACGACGATTGCTTGAAATTTCGAGGATAAGAAAACTGGGCATATAAGAAAGGGGAGGAAAGCGGGTTGCTTTCTATTATTTTTTTAATTAGTTAAAAACAAATATTTTGGTGCCGGTTCAACGCATGAGTTGAGTAGTAAATTCTTCCGATCTGATGATGTTTAGGAGGAATGCTTGACAGTTTATGTAGAGGCGAATTGCCGATTTTTTTGCATTAAACTGTTATTGTTTTTGTTGTTATATTATGACTTGCGGATTCCAACGAGGTGTTTAGCATTTGACTTTCTAGCGTGGACTTTGTATCTGATGAACAATTTATTAACGGCGGCAACCTGTTAATTCTTTTTCAGTGTTTTTTTTATTATTTTTTTTTTAATTAAGAGGTTGAGACAACTGGGCTGAAGGGCGAGATTTAATAAGCTTTGCATGACGAAAAATCGAATGTTCAGCTGTTTTCCGTGAAGGAATTTTAAGAACAGTATGATTGAAGTGAAAAATAATCTCCGCAGAGTAGGTAGGCAGATGAATCTTTTGATTCGCCAAAAGCCTATCATGACTTACGCCAAATTTGTTTGGTAACGTCTTTATAACACATGAGAAGACATATCGATCGTAACAGTCAGAATACCAAGGCCGAATCATAAACATACAAAAATATCATTTTTATAGGCTTTTCCCTCTGATCTTTGTGTTTTTTGTACTTCTATCTCCGACCAGCAGGCAACCCCCCCCCCCCCCGGAATAAATTCCTGGATACGGGCCTGCATAAGACGTACATATATCAGGCATAAGTAACGTAATAAATTTAGAGGAGAGGGTCCTTTGGAGTAAATTAGTGAATTCATTTGTCTTCTTTCGAAAAGAGGTGGTAGAGGCCGACATCAGTAACACAAAAACAATAACATAATGTGACAAGAATATAATGCAGAAAATAGGTCTTTGACCTCTATAGAAGAAAAAAGTCATACTAGCACGGTCTTCACTGTGAAAATAGCGATTACATACAGACTTAAGTGGAACAAGACCAAAGGTGTCGATGGGATCCCAAAAATCTAAGATTTGATCCAGACAACTGGGTCTTGTCTTAGCCAGATCCAGTCTTCGCCAGACTCTTTGAACATTTTTACAATTAAAATTCAGAAACAGATTAAGGCCAAATAGCTAATCACCTGAGAAAACCAAGTTCAGATTTGGATTCAGCATGTGTGTTTACCCCTATAAGTCATATCTGTTTTGACGAAAACTTCCTGCCACTTCTGCCAATTTCCCGGTTCCGGCCGAACTCCAGAACTACTTGTCCGGCGAAAAAAGAAAGCTCAAAGACGAAATCAGGGTATCTTCTTTCCCCAGTAATGAACATCTAATCAACTTCAAATAGAAATTTAGCTTATAACAAATTTTCCGATTCCAGCCGGAATTCCGGTCGAACTATATGTCCGGGTAAAATACGATTGTCACACAGGGACTCAGCATCTCTTCTTACCCCTAAATCGCTTATCTAATCAACTATAGAAATAAAACTTTGACTTCCAACAGTTTTCCGGTTTTGGCCGGATTCCGGACGAACTACATGTCCGGGTAGAAACTTGTTTTCACATAAGTGTTCAGCATGTCTTCTTGCCCTAAATCGAACATCTAATCAACTCCAAATAAAACTTTTAATTTTGACAAACTTTCCGGTTTGGGCCGGATTCCGGTCGAAATACTTGTCCGTCGAGAAAATAGTTTTCACCATCGTCTTCAGCATGTCTCCCTACCTCTAAATCGAACATTTAATCAACTTCAAATAAAATTTTTACTTTCAACAAACTTTCCGGTTTGGGCCAGATTCCGGGCGAAATACTTGTCCATCGAGAAAATAGTTTTCAGCATCGTCTTCAGCATGTCTTCCTACCCCTAAATCGAACATCTAATCAATTTCAAATAAAAGTTTTACTTTCAACAAACTTTCCGGTTTGGGCCGGATTCCGGGCGAAATACTTGTCCGTCGAGAAAATAATTTTCACCATCGTCTTCAGCATGTCCTCCTACCCCTAAATCGAACATCTAATCAACTTCAAATAAAACTTTTACTTTCAACAAACTTTCCGGTTTTCACCATCGTGTTCAGCATGTCTTCTTACCCCATAATCGACTATCACATTAGCTGTTTCAAAATATTGTGTTTGTCCCTTAATTTGAATCCCCTCCCCCACCCCTAAATGTAGAGCTACAATGCCCATCTACGAACTTGACTGGTCCGACGACCCAACGAACCCTCACACCAAGTTTCATCAAAATATCTCATTTCCTTCGAGAGTTATCGTGCTTACAGACGGACGGACAGACGGACGGACGGACAGACGGACGGACGGACGGACAGACGGACAACTTTTGCGATGTCATAGGTATCCCTCCACTTACGTTTTGGGATCCCAAAAAGGAGTCATAATTCGGAATAATCTAAAAGTATATAGTTTGTTTTGATTCGATGCTTCTCCCGTTCGTTTTGATGTTTCTTGGGCCCTGGTCGTATTTTTGCCCTGAGGAAGGACCAAACTGCCACTTGGATGAATGCATGTTGTCATTTTTGGATCCGAAAACGTAAGTGGAGGGGTACCTGTGACTTCGTAAAAGCTATCTGTCCGTCCGTCTGTTAGCACGATACCTGTCGAAGGGAATGGGATATTTTGATGATACTTGGTGTGAGGATTCCTTTGGGGGGGGGGGGGAGGTCGAGCTCATAGATGAGCTCTGTAGCCCTACATTTAGGGGATGGGAGAGGGGTTTAAATTAAGGAAAAAATGTTTTTAAGAGCTAATGAAATAGTCGCTTTGAGGTAAGACGATATACTCAATCCGAGTATGAAATTTCTTTTCTCGCCGGGCAAGTAGTTCACCCGGAATCTGGCAAAAAACAGAAAATTTGTGAAAAGTAAAAGTTTAATTTGAAGTTGATTAGATGTTTGATTTAGGATTTAGGTGATTCAGTTTGGTAAGGAGACATGCTGAATCCGAATATGATTTTTTTTTCTCACCGGACAAGAAGTTCGCCCGAAATCCGCCAAAACCGGAAAAAATTTTAAAAGTAAAAGTTTTATTTGAATTTGATTAGATATTCGCTTTACAGTTAAGAAAACATGCTGGATCCGATAACGGTCATATTCTGACCGGAGGTGAAGTTCGCTGGGAATCACACTGAAACAGGAAAACTTTTCTAAAGTTAAAGTTTTATCTGAAGTTGATTAGAGGTTCGATGTAGATGTAAGACGATGTGCTGAATTCGTTTTGAGCTTTAGTGTTCTGCCAGGCAAGTAGTCCGCCCAGAATCCGGGGAAAACTAGAAAAGCTAGGAAGGAAGTTTTAATCAGTTTCTTCGAAGTAGATATTAAATTATTATTCTCACCTCCTTTCACAACTGGAACGGAAGAAGATGCAAGTAAAAATTAAGATTATCATCACGACGTAGCCTAGTGGTGTAAAAAAAAAGAAAAAAAAAGGCTGTAGCAGTAAACACGCGTGCTGAATCAAAATTTGCACTTTTGAAATGATTATCATTGACACTAATCTTTTTCTAAATTTTAATAGTAAAATGTCTAAGCGACCCAATTGTCGGATGGATCAAATATTAAATTTTTGGGATCCCGTCGAAACCTTTGGTCTTGTTGTCCACTTCACTAGAACTAGTTCTGAGGAATTGGGAAGGGGTCATACGTACAGTTACGCGTCCGCAGCTAATCGGTAGGACTGTGAACCACAGTCTGCGGTTACGTATCCTCACTCATTTTCCCAATTGGAAGTAGTAAATACCGGGAATATCTTGTCTTATCACACAAATATTTTTGCAGAAACCACAGATTCAATATTTAAGCCAATTGACACCAGCAATTTGTTATGGTATCGTTGCACTCTGACTTGTTGCGAGAGAAGTTAGTTTATGGTACGCCTTATCAGACGTGGGTTTGTGGTAACGCATGTTCCTACCTTTTCCTGCGGGAGGTTGTGGATTCCGGAAATGCTTGCGTGATTGGAACAATTTCTCGTAGAAACCATAAATGGAATGGCGCATACTCGTACCATCGAGGGGCTTTCAGTTCCTAAATAGGTATACATTATGAGCTTTGAGAGGCTTGTTCTAAAAATGTATACCCATATTAAAAGAAATTCGGAGCGCGAATCTGACATCAAGTTTGGAATATTAACACTCAGTTGACTCCATGCATCCTCAGTTTGATACTTTAAATTGTTGGTGTTGTTAGTTCTTGCAGACACGTCGTACTTTTGCCAAAAGTTTAGAAAGAAAGCTTATGTGTTTTATCGCACGTGGTTGCTATGTTCCCTTCAGACGCTTTCTCATTGGCAAGCTGTAAATTCCAGGAATGTGTCTCTGATCACAACAGTATCATTACAGTCATAAATATAACAGCCTTAAAGCACACCTCTTACTAGAAATTATTTTTTCACGATGAAACGGATCAGAAACATTACTTTTTTCGAAAATGCCATTACATCCATATGAAATTAGTGATTTTCTTGTTGGCGCTTGTCGACTCTGTTCAGCCTTGCCCCTCTCCGACGTGGCGGCTGGACGCAAAATATTTTGAAAACTATCGGCTGAGTCGCAAAAGCACTAAAAAGTCGTAGGGTCAAAACGAAACAATGTCGAACAGTGGGATTTCTAAAGTTTATAACTCCATGAATGATCTAGGGATAATAAAAAATGCAGAATAAGCAAGAGAAGTGAATACAGAGATACAGTATAACTTCACGTCACGGCTTATCTTATGTGGTATTTTTGTTACGCATTCTCATACAATGTTATTACTGCCGGAAATACTTGTCTGATTAGAGCACAGTTTCTTCGGAGAAACAAACATGCCATAAATAACTGCAATAGTTATTTATTGCAGGTTTGATTCCTTCCCCGACGTTGACCCTGAAGATTGACAGCCTGACGAGGACCCTTGCCAAGAAGGGCCGAAATATCGCTGCTAAATCGTAGCTGACGTATCCGTTATATGCATTATTTGAATAAAAAAAATCAATTATTCCAGGAGGGGGGGGGGTTGCCCCCGGCCTCCCCCCCTGGATACCGCCTTGATCAGAGAAATTGGTGCAGGTTCGCGATATATTTCCACGTAGAAGAATTTCTTAGAAACCATAAATGCAACTTGTATGGTCAGGTCGAGTAGAGGGGCTACTGAAATAGATACGCGAGCTTAAGGACGGTTGGGGACTACAACAATACAAATGAATTCTCCTGCCAGAAAATTTTAAGTATAATTATTCGGGTTCATTTTTTTCCGATAGTAGAAGACAAATAATCTTAAATTGTCTCCTGATGGAGAGTAGCCGCGAAGACCAGAAGATAACCATGACAAATGTAACTTAAAGATGGTCGTGAGAAATGGAAAAATAAAAAATCATTCGGTCCCAAAAATGAAGTCAACTATAGCATGTAGCCTCCTGAACAAAAACAAGAGCTGGAAGCTCATATGGCACTTGCAAGGCTGTGTCAGATGGAAGTGATGGTCAAAAGTATTTTTTCCCCTTTTCCGTCAAGATGCGCCAAACTTGCTAGGCTGGGTCTGAGGATGGAAGTGATGGTCACATTTATTTTTTACCTTTCGTTTGAGGTGTGCACTTTAAGTGTGCTAAAAACTAATTTCTAAGCAAGACCCTTGACGCTAAAAGGATCATGTGCTCATGGCGATCGTGAAAAAGTAAATTTGCTTAAAAGTATTTTTTGTACTTTGCGGTTAAGATGAGTTCTTTAAAGGACACCTGAATGAAGAGTACCAAGTATCATCCCTATCTGTATGACTTCCGTTAACATTGCCTGCAGAAAACCCAATCTGAATACGAAATAGTGTTTCCAAGCTATGATTTTTGCCACATTTTGCATCTGTCCTTATTTCAGTACCGAGCAATTTTAGAAATTAACAAATGTCTCCATCAACCCTTCTACTGGAATATTTTTTAGCCAGTTAAGCCCAAATATATATCTAGAACAAATTCCAATACGATCCGGCCAGCACTGTACAAGATTTGAATGAATTGCGCTTTTTGTCTTGGAGTCTGCATGTGCAAACCTCCAGAAACGAACATCCCTATTTTGAAAACGTCACGCTCAGGAGAAGAATGCTCTCCATGGCCATGTCTGTAAATGCATTCTCTATGGTGTGTTCAAGTATGGTTTCATTGTTCAGGTGTCCTTTAAGGGATGGTCGGATCGGAGAGTGACGATGTCTAAAATAATGTCAAGTCTCTAATGCTCCAGCATAGTTTTATCCTCCTAGCACATCTGGAAGTACCTAACTCGCGATCATCGGAATTCTGGACACCCCCTACAGCCCCCCCCCCCCTCGGTACCCGAATCCGGTCCGATTCTGTCACTGATGCACCTAGGACTTGTGCCTGTACTTCCCACCAAGTTTCATCCTGATCGCTCCACTCTATGCGTGTCACAAGATCTCCGGTTCTCCCCTCCGACCCCCCCCCCCCCCCCCAGTTCATTGGATCCGGTCCGGAATTGATATGGGACATGCTGACATGAAGTCTTTCAAGATATTAAGTTTCGTTAAGATCCCGTAACACGTTCGAAAGTTATGCATGCTACTAGTTTCCGGATTCTGCCGCCTCCCCCTCCCCCCAAGATAGTCAAATCGGGAAAGTGACTGTTTCGAAGTTAATCTGGTCGGGTCCCTGAGATGCCTGTCAAGCCTTATCGTTCTACCCCACCTGGAACTACATTAAATAAGGGTCGCCAGAATTCCGGGACCCCCCTCCCCCCCCCCACAGAGTTCGAATTCCAGTCCTGTCAGTGATATATCTAGAGCGTGTGCTTGTTCTTCCAAACAAGTTTCATCCCGATCGCTCCACTCTGACAGTTTCACACGGCTTCTGGTTCTACCCTCCGACTCCCCCCCAGATTCGTCAGATCCGGTCCGGACCTGAAAGGAGAGATCTGAGACACGAGATCTTTCCAGACATCAAGTTTCATTAAGATCCGATCACCCGTTAAAAGTTATACATGTCCCTATTTTCCGGATTCCGCCACCTCCCCCTCCCCCCACGATGGTCGGATCGGGCAAGTGACTATTTCCAAGCTAATCTGGTCGGGTCCCTGAGATGCCTGCTAAGTTTTATCGTCCTAGCCCACCTGGAAGTACATTAACTACGAATCGCCTGAGTTCCGGAACCCCCCTCCACCTCCCCCCCCCCCCACAGTGTCCGAATCCGGTCCAGTCTTGTCAGTGATGTATCTAGAGCGTGTGCTTGTTCTTCCAAACAAGTTTCATCCCGATCGATCTACCCTGACAGTTTCACACGATTTCCAGTTCTCTCCTCCGACTCCCCCCCAGATTCGTCGGATCCGGTCAGGACTTGAAAGGAGACATCTGAGACACGAGATCTCTCCAGACATCAAGTTTCACTGTGATCCGATCACCCGTTCGAAATTTATGAATCTCCCCATTTTCCGGATTCCGCCAACTCCCCCTCCCCCCACGATGGTCGGATCGGGCAAGTTACTTTTTCAAGTTAGTTTGTTCGGTTCCCTGATTTACCTGCCAAGTTTTATCGTCCTAGCCCACCTAGAAGTACATTAACTACGGATCGCCGGAATTCCGGAACCCCCCTCCAACTCCCCTCACAGTGTCCAAATCCGGTCCCGTTCTGTCAGTGATGTATCTAGAGCTTGTGCTTGTTCTTACCACCAAGTTCCCAATCGTCCACTCTGAGAGTTTCACACAATTTCGGGTTCCCCCCTCCGACTCCCCCCCCCAGATTCATCGGATCCGGTCCGGACTTGAAATGAGGCATCTGAGACACGAGATCTTTCCAGATATTAAGTTTCATGGTGATCCGATCACCCGTTCGAAAGTTATGAATGTCCCTATTTTCCGGATTCCAGCACCTCCCCCTCCCCCCACGATGGTCGGATTGGGCAATTGACTATTTCCTAGTTAGTTTGGTCGGGTTCTTGATATGCCTGCCAAGTTTCATCGTCCTAGCGTATCTGGAAGTATCCTAACTCGGAAACACCGGACTAACCGACCGACCGATCGACGGAAATGTGATCGGTATATGGCACTTGGCCGGAAGGCTAGTGCCATAAAAAATGAAAAAGACCATAAAAAGTACCACTATGTGGTGTTAATAAAATAATATTCAAGGTGTGCACTCTTGACGGCTATCTCTTCGTCCTGACCAAGAACCGCCGTGTGCCTAGCAAAGGACCAGAAATGTCGCCGCAACAAACATTGTTGATTGGTTTACATAGAATTTGGACAATGCGAGGATTTGTTTGGGTGACGTTTCTTGTCCTTCCTTTGGATCATCCATGTGTTTCGGACTTCGTTATCTAGGGTGTTGCCTGATAGGTAAATATTATATCAAAAGACTTGCTTTTATTTTAATTTTCATCGCGGCCTGTCCTTTATTTCAAATGTTATGTTTTATAACCCTTATAGCGAGATAATGTTTTTGCCAAGTATCCGAACGTATAATAATATTTTTTATTAAAGCCAACAAAGGGCCATACAACAGTATTCATTATCGCACTTAACTAACAAAATTGACCTTCAAAATTACATACAATAAGATCACTTCTTTTTACCCTTCTAGTATTCGCCAAATTACCTCCGATCTAAACTTCCAGTATACACTTAAAATATTTACATACCGACCGAATTACCTGACGATTCGTCGACTTCATAATACCAGGAAATAGTATGGGCACCCCACCAAAAAAACTATCTCTAATTTTTCGACTAATGTGGCGACGTCTGTGATATTTGATTTAGTCCTCCGAGGTATTGTGGTTACGCACAGGCTATGCAGACGTCATATCGTAGATTGAAGCTGTAAATTCTGGGAATATCCGTCTGATTAGAACAATTTCTTTGCAGAAACCATAAATGCAACGTGTATAGTTAACTGACATTCAGACATGACGGAGAGAGTGTATTTCTGGGGTGAGGATGAGAACATCCCTGGATCGGAGCCGATCCAGTTCAAGGCTGCTAAAACGAGTAAAATGGATATAACGATAACGGCTACGGATCCAGATGGATTGCCGGAGAGTGCTATTGCTGATAGTGGTGAAGAGCATGAGCGAGGAGGCTGGAACAACAAGTTGGATTTCCTGTTTTCCTGTATTTCGGTGTCAGTTGGACTTGGAAATGTGTGGAGGTTTCCGTACTTGTGTTACAAGAATGGAGGAGGTAAGTTATTAATTGTTATTGTTACAAGGAAGTTATCAGTCGCGCACCGCCGTGGTCCGATCTGGTTCTATATACGGTAAATATAAGGCTAATGCTTATCCTTACCGAAAAGTCCCGTCCCGATTCCTCGACTCTAACCGTGCCGCAAGATTTCATGTAGTTTCACGATCCAGTCTGAACCTGAAACGGGACATCTGAGACATAGCCTATGCTCTGGTCGAGTATCAAGTTTCGTCCAGGTCGCATTAAACATTCGAAAGTTATGCGTGACACACGTTTCTAGACCCCCCCCCCCCCCCACTACTCCTCCCTAGATGGTCAGATTCGAGAAACTACAGTTCAAATTGTATCTGGTCATCTAATTAATATGCCTGACAAGTTTCATCGTCCTTGACCATCTGCAAGTAGGCTACATTATAATTTGCGTGCCACAAGATTTCCGTTACCCTTCTTCACCTTCCCTCACAGTTGGCGGATTCAGTCCGGACCTAAAGTGGAAAAGCTGAGTCATGCGCTCTTGCCAACTGTCAGGTTTCATCCAGATCGGGTAACTCATTCGAAAGTTATCGACAAAATTCCCCCTCCCTCCCCTACCCCCTGGACGGTCGGATACGAGAATGTAAGTCTAGCTTGTCCAGTTTCTTAGTCGCAGACCAACATCGGCAAGTAGACTAACTCGCGTGCCATATGATTTCCGGTTCTCGCCCCGTGGTTGCCGAATTTAGTCCTGACCGGAAATAGAACATATGTGCGAAAGTTATGCGTGCCACATGATTCCGGATTCCCCATACCTCCAGTCCACTCCCTCTTGGATGGTTGGATTTGAGAAGTGACAATTTCCAAGTCAATCTGATCAGGTCCTTAAAGGACCTATTTTACCTATAATACTAAAGCAACCTACTTCAATAATCACTCCATATACTTCTAAACCCGGAGACTCCAATTTGTACGGTACATTTCAACCCCTCTAACAAAACCACGCTGATTTTCTGACTTGCCGTGTTTTGCTACCTTCTATGTGTATCACGCTGTCGACGGTTTTCTGCGCGAAGTTTTTCCATTAGTTTCCCTATTTTCGCTATAAGTCATCGGCCACAACGGGTCTCGGAAAAGGCTTAAAACAGCCAAAACGGTGGGTTATTTGTTGAAAGCAATACCTAGTTTGAAGTATTTAAATATTTTAAATTCGGTAAGTTGAAGAGTATATAATGCGAGGGGTCCTTTAACATGCCTCAAAATCTTCATCGTCTTAGCCCGTTTAAAAGCACCCACCCGCGATCACCACCTACAGACCGACTGAGTCTGCGAGTGCCACAAATACGCGCTAAATAAAACGTCCAGTACTTCTTCCCCTCTGCTACGTTGCCCAGCAGTGCCAATCAAAGTGCTGACCCCACTGGTAGTTTTCCAAAAAATATTCTTTCAGTCAGCATTTTGATCTACTGTCACGGAAGATACGCTATGGATTTTAGGTCTAGACTAAACATTAGACGAGCTTGAGTGAAGCCTTACTACGTGAGTGTCAGTTTACGTGTACTCGCTTTTTGTTGAAACTAAATCGGGAACATAAAGCCTGGTCTCGACAACTTGTTCCAGGGAAGGGGTCCATACACAAAAACAGTGCCAGCCATTTGCCATCTGCCTTATGAAAACCGGCTTCAAAAACTACGATTACCCAGTTTATCTTACAGATTTCTTCGAGGTGATTTAATCGAAACTTTTAAAATTTGCCATAGTTATTATGATAACATTAGGCCTGATGATGTCTTCACCTTCAACCATAACGGTCTCAGAGGACACAACTTGAAACTGAGTGGTAAGAAGTTCCGAAAAGACATCGGAAAATGGAGCTTTAGAAACCGAATAGTAGAATGTTGGAATAATCTCCCAGAAAGTGTTGTAAATGCCGAAAATATCAACCAATTCAAAGCAGGTGTCGACTACCACCTGGCTGAAATTCAATTTAGTGTGTAAAGTGTCCCGAGAAATTTATAGAGGCGAAAGCCTTATTATTGCAATTATATTATTATTATATTATTATTATAAATGCGTTTCTTAACCAGGAATCTCGAGAATCTTAATTTTTCTGTTATCAAACAGTTTAACTTTCAGTTAAAGTTTAACTGAAAACGGCTGAGATCGGACAATCTAGTTACCCATCACTTATTCACTTAAAGAGGCTTGAAGACCCAATGAAAACGCGTTACTTCGTTGCTCCGCCCTTCACGAATAATCGGTTTTCAAATAATAGAATTTCCCTGTCGGTTTTGTGGTATATTTATGTACCTGTGTTGTATGCTTGATTAAAACGTTTTACGAAAAATAAGTATTCACGCAATGAGCTATCTTCCGCAATATCTTGCGGAAGTCTTGCGGATATCTTGCGGAAGAAATCAATGGCCACTGACAAGCCGCGTTTCACTTGAGATTCGGATTATCCGCGTCATAGTAGAACTTTGCGTTGTGGGTGTTCAGAATAACAGAGCAAATACTGAAAAATTCGGAAAAAAACCTTAAAGGACCCCTCAACTCTTCAACTTACAGTATTTTAAAATATTTGAATACTATAAAACTAGGCTGTGCTTTCAACAAATAATGCACGGTGTTTTGCTGTTTTAAGCCTTTTCCGAGACCCGTTGACTTGTAGCGAAAACAGGGAATCAATTTACATAACCGTTTTTCTGATCGAAAAACTTCTCGGAGACAACCAGAGTGATACACATCGAAGGTAGCAAAACACGGCAAAGTAAGAAAATCAGCGTGGTTTTGTTAGAGGGGTTAGAATGTACCATACGAAATTGGGGTCTCCGGGTTTAGAAATATAAGAAGTTATTATGGAAGTAGGATGCGTTAGTATTATGTAAGACAGGTCCTTTAACAGAATCCAAATATTGCAGTATATTCCATCAAATGACACAAACAAATAAGTTGACTTTTCAGATAAACTTTAAACGCTCTAATTGGAAGAAAAGAAGAATTTCATACAACCTCTTCAGTTTAATACCATGTTTACTACATTTAGATGCAGAATTTTTGGACCCAATACACCTCGGCAGAAGTGAATTCTTTGGAAAGTAGAAAAACTGGTAAAGAGAGCAATGAAAAAATGTGAAAAGGAAAAGAAACATGAAAAGACGTTTGAACAATCCTTCATTTCCGGAGGCTCTTCATTTCCCCGGTAATAAAAAAGCTTTGATCTGGTCTTTGTTACTCCTCTACTTGTAAGTTTGAGCGAGTGATTCGATCAATGCTGTAAAGAATGCGTGGGCAAAACCTACTCCTAAATAATGTAAGGTGAACGACGAAAAGCTTCTTTTAGAGGCACATGGCCATATGCTGCATTATATTATCATTATTATGTGAACGCAGGTTAAGTTGGTCCGCCCCTGGCAATCGTAAGCTGCCGGAAGCGATCGTAACGTGTCGTAAGCGGGTATTTTGACGGTTTCCAGCCAATGAGAGCACGCCGGGTTTGGACTAACACGGTTATGACGGACTTACGATGCCTCACAGTCTAGTTTTGTGTTTAGCAATGTGGGTGTTTCAGTGTGGAATAATCTACCGGAGAGCACTAGGATGGCTTAGAGTGTATACTCATTTAAAAACAAGATGAAAAGTTTTTGATGAGTAAAGGTGATCGAGGAGAGAGGGCTACCTTGGGTATGAATCGGTTCTGGATTGCCGTGAGGTTTTATTGTTTTCTACTTATCCGTAGTATTTTTTTTTCATAATTGTTTATGTATAGTATTGCATTTATTTTTTCCCTTTTTTTTTGTTCCCAATATAATTATGTCAAATGATTAAATTACTGAGTCCTGCCACAAAGAAATCTGTATAGATTTTCACGTGGCAGGCCCCTACTCATCCTCTCTCGATGACCTTAAACCCTAAATTACCCTAATCTTCCCTAAAATGTAATCTACACTAATAATCATTTTAATAGCATAACATATGCTAAATTTTCATCATTTTCTTATTATAATGATATTTTGGCATATCAGTATTTAAAGGACACGTCGTACTAATGCTTTACTTAATAATTGTATCCTATCTCCTTTATACACTGACTGTACAGTACACTGACCATCACGCTTCCCACGTTTGTTCTATTTACGTGATGTATCATGCGCCCGATCATTGTTTCGCAAATTTTGCCAAGATTATCAGCCAAGGCAAGAGACATGGAAAGAAGCTAAACACAGCCGAAGCCGTGTGTAATTTTCTGTAATTATAGCTTAGTTGTAAAGTGGTCAGCGATTTCAGGACATCTGGGCAGAAACACTGTGTAGTGCGTTTAAAAATATATAATAATTTTCTTCATTACAATTAACCGATGTAAGTAAGTAAGTCAGTAATTTATTTATTACCCACCATTTTGAAAAAGCGGAGTAAATGAAAGAAAATAATTAAAACACATAAACACAGAAAAAGACACTTAGTTTTCAATCTTTGGCCAGGAACAAGTGGATAAGGTCGTGCGCTAGAATATGAGCATTCTGTCTTTTTGACGGTGCAAAACGGGTAAGTCAGCTACATTTTTATTAGAGCTATATTTCAGCCCTTCTTGGCAAGGGTCCTCTTCCGACTCAAGCCGCTCAAGCTGGAAAATGCACTTCCATCTTTTTCCAGGGGCGTTTCTTATCACATACTTCGTCGCCATGTTTCTTTGCGGAATTCCTATCTTCTTTCAAGAGGTTGCGATTGGACAGTATTTAGGGTCTGGGGGAATGACCATGGTCGGACATCTTTGCCCCATCCTACAAGGTAAGCATCTTATAGATATAGAGCGTGTTCCGCCCTACTTACCGCAGTTACTACGCATGACGTCGTTTTCGAGCAGGATGTCATGCCGCGGGCGAATCCGACCAATCACGTTACAGAGATGCGTAGTGACTACGCTTACTACGCTCCCGAGCATGGTAAGCAAATAGTAACTATTAGTTACTATTCCGAGAAGGTTGGAACTGTCAGCGTAGTAACTTTTCGTGAGGATGGAACGGAAATAGTAACTATTGTAAGAATGGTGGAACACGCTCATAATATGTCACAAGACAAACTTTCGTTCTTAGATGTATGTATGAGTGTTATGAAACTGCAAATCAGCTGTACTGTAAAAAGTTTCTCCGAGTAAGGATTAAATCTAACTGCAGTATTTGCTACTGGGGTTAATCTTAGTCGCGTTTTTGCAGATACCATGGTATCTGATACCAGGGTCTAAAGTCTTTTTTGCAGTTATCGTGGTATCTGGCCAGTTACCGTGGTGTCTGATATTCAACTACCGCGGTCCGACCGTGGTATCTGAAAAGTCATCTCACTTTCATCAATTTTGTCAAATTGGTGGGATAGAAGTTTCGCACTTAGTGATGTGACTGAATATCAGTTTTTCTTTTGGGATGATTTCGAAAAGCGCAATTTGGGCAATTTTCGTTTTTGCAGAGCAACCGTATATCAGATACCACGGTTACTGCAAAAACGACTAATTGCAAATCGAGATACCGTGGTAACAGATACCATGGTATCTGCAAATACGCAACTCTTATCTCTACTGAGATAAGATTAATCCGAATTAGAGATAAGATTATCTTTTTAGAGACAAGATTAATCCCGGTGGCAAATACTGCAAGATGTTTTTTTTTTACAGTGTATAGCTGCGATAGTTTCAAGTTATACCAATCTCTCTCTTATACCAATTACAGCCCAGAGAAGTCCTGGGAACAAATTCATCCTGTGGCAACGAGCTATGCCCGGGGTCTGTCGGATCTACCTCAGACTTCGAACGGCACTCCGCTTCAATAGATTAGAGGTTTCATATTGTTTTGTCCCCGAAGGTTTTTTTTAACTCCTTGGCAATTGACAAGTTATAGACAGAGTTGGGAGTCATTCGACTATAATAATAATTTATTGGAAAAAGCCTAATACGACCATACAACAGATTCCTGAAGCACCAACAACAATTTATAACACTAATAATGAAACACAAACTATTTTCTTCTTTTCGTTGCATTCAAAACGCTAAGAAACTACCTCACGGAAACTACCCTGCCCTATACTTAAAACAAAAACTCAAAGAAAAAAAAAAAAAAACCCTAGACGGTCCTATATCGCAGCTATGCTTGGTATGTAGGCTACTAAGTAGTCTAGTCTCGAAAACCTGATCAATTTCCTAGCCAAAGAAGCTGTTTTTTTGTCGTGTAAATTGAGGCCTGGGTTTATTTTAGTTCATTATTATTCAGTACAGCAACTCGTTCCTGCCAAGAGAGAAAGTAAACATGAAACGGATCGTCCAAATATTCCGCATGGATTCATTATTTACAATTTATTTATAAAATTCACACATTTTGCACAGTCAATAGATTCGCAAATCTGATTTTAATTAGATGACGTAAATCTCATCACGTGCCAGTGTTTCTTTGATCCCCCTGTCCTTGTTTTGCTTCAGTGCAAACTAATCGATAGTAGAGTAGGTTTTCCTCTGATCGGAAAGAGAATCAATAACATAGAGTTAGTAGCTACGAAGGAGAAAAGAGGACGTTTCAGAACTTGTCTCTGGATTCATAAGTCTCCAAATTTATTTGATTATCGATATGGACCATGTATGGAGTTAGTAGCTACGAAGTATAAAAGAGAACGTTTCAAATTGTTTCAAAACGTTTCAAAACGCCAAACTCAGTCATATAACTCCTATATAACTTCATAAGTCTCCAAATTTATTTGATTATCGATATGGACCATGTATGGAGTTAGTAGCTACGAAGTATAAAAGAGAACGTTTCAAATTGTTTTAAAACGTTTCAAACGTTTCAAAACGCCAAACTCAGTCATATAACCAATGACTCGCTTGTCGGTAATTTAAACAACATTTGACCGAAAATGTCGAATGTAGTGAAAGAGCGCCACATATTATTTTCTTTTTTTTTTTGTAATGCTTTTGCAGAGACGTTATACCAGCTAAAATGTTCGGGGGGGGGGGGACAAGATACTTACCGACTGGCTGGTCAGTTTTACCGAATGTTTTTGCAGAAAAAAGACTGTTTTGACGAAAAAACGACTGATCAAAAAAATAACGACTGTTTGTAACAAAAAAAGGCTATTTCTGTTTTGAAGGAAAATCGACCTTTTCCAAGAAAACAATTTACTCATAAAGATCGTGCCGCTTACCGACTGGCCGACAGCATTGGGGGTTCCCCCCCCCCCCCCCCTCTTGATGACCAACTATTCGTGCCGATGAAGAATCGCCGTGTGCCCAGCGAAGAGCCAGAAAAGTCACGACAACAAACGTTGTTGATTGGTTTACACAGGATTTTAATCAGTTTAAAAGGTTCGTTTGGGGGACGTTTCTTGTTCTTCCCGAGGTTCACTGGCGTGTGTAGGACCCCGAATATATCCATCGTTCTTTTGTTTGACGACTTTAGAATGTAATAAGACACATATTTAAAATATCAGATACCGCGGCAAACCCGGAGAAGGGGGTTGCGACTAAACAGCATAGTCTTTATACCGTCTAACGCGGGTCACGAGCGTCATCTTGTTCAGGAATGGATCGCAGTTCTTATTTACTTCTCCTCATTCTGCTATACTCAAAACCTCTTTACACTCCAATACCTCAAGGGGGTTGCGACTAAACAGCATAGTAGTAGGCAGGCCCGTATCCAGGAATTTATTTCGGGGGGGGGGGTTGCCTGCTGGTCGGACAAAAAAGTACAAGAAACACATAGATCAGAAGCAAAAGCCTATAAAAAATGATTATTTTTGGATGTTCCGGGGGGGGGGGGGTTCAACCCCGTAACCCCCCCCCCCCCCCTGGATACGGATTGGTAGTAGGATTAACGGCCTACTACTTGTAGAGGCTTAACGGCCTGCCACCCAATTTGCGAATATATTATTATTAAACAGCATAGTCAGAACATTTTGATTGGATTTGATTTTGATTGGAACGTTAAGTTTCTCAACTGAACTTTAAAGTTTAAAGGACACCTGAACAATGAAGCCATACTTGACCACACCATGGAGAATACATTTGCAGACATGGCCACGGAGAGCATTCTTCTCCTGAGCGTGACGTTTTCAAAATAGGGATATTCGTTTCTGGAGTTTTGCACATGCAGACTCCAAGACAAAAAGCGCAATTCATTCAAATCTTGTACAGCGCTGGCCGGGTCGTATTGGAATTTCTTCGAGATACACGTTTGGGCTTAACTGGTTAAAAAATATTCCGGAAGAAGGGTTGATTGGAGACATTTGTTCATGTATAAAATTGTTCGGTACTGAAATAAGGACAGATGCAAAATGGAGCAAAAATCATAGCTTGGAAACACTATTTCGTATTTGGATTGGGTTTTCTGCAGGCAATGTTAACGGAAGTCATACAGGTAGGGATGATACTTGGTACTGTTCATTCAGGTGTCCTTTAACCGAAAAGATAGGACAGTCTAGTTACACATCACTTATTCGCTTAAAATAGGCTTGAAGACCCGATGAGAATGAGTTACTCACTGTTCACGAATACTCGATTTTCGTATAGTGGACTTTCCCTGGCGGGTTTGTGGCACCTTTATACGCTTGTATCTGTGTGGTATGCTTGACGAAAGCGATTTACGGAAAATAAGTGTCACACAGTGAGCAGCGTTAACAAAGCTCATCACTGGCCACACAACCTTCATGATAGAAAAAAACAGATTGCGGACCCTAGTATCGCAATGAATCGGGTAATTTCAAATTTCCAGGGGGAATGGAACCATCCCTCTTAAACACTTTTATAGTTCGTGATTGCGTAATTGTTATGTAAAACGTCATGTGTCTGTATCTGTGTTGTGCCTTAAAATTCCCTTCTTTTTCTTTTTCTGTATCTTCTTCTTTGCTCCGTTTTGCTCTTAAGTGCAAAATACGGGAAGTAGATACTTTACTTACTTACCCTACTGAAAGCCGCGTTTATTTTGAGATTCAAGTTTTCCCTGTCATATTAGAAATTTGCGTCGTGAGGACGGCCGTGGATATTCTGAAAGTCACACTGAGCAAATGGTGAAAAAAAAAGATCTCGAGGGGTACAGGTGTGCCCGAGAATTGAGTGTGCCCGAATCCCGGGTACAGAGTGTGCCCGACAGTTGGTAACCCTCGAAAGATCTGTTAACATAATCCAAATAATTCGGTGTATTCAGTTAAATCATACAAAAATAAGTTTACTTTTAGTTAAACTTGAAAGATTACTATATATAAGAAGAGGATACTTATTTAGTAAATAAATATTTTTAAATATTATTCGAAATATCAGACCAGCTATAGATATCTCCAAAATTGGAACGCACGGGAATATTCTGACGAAGTATAATCTACCCCAAAGAAGGAAGCTTTGACATTGCCCTAACAGCATTGTCAGCAGAAATGTACGATGAGGGATGGACAGTTTTAAGATTTGGTTCTTCATCTAAAACGAGAAAAATCCTAACTCTTGATTTCTTGTCGAGGAAGCTATATATTTCCAGAGGGGGCGAAGGAAAAGGAAATTAGGATTGAATGCACTGGAGCTAATCCTAAGAATGTCGGGGAAAAGACGTAGATTTGTTCGAAGAAGAAAAAGAATAAAATCAAGATTGAAGGATTCCACGGAAAATGTCAGTTTTAAAATTACTCCAAGAGAAAGAAATGTGAATTCGGATTTATTTAGTCTACAGTTGGAATATCTAGGAAGGATCACGGGGTCGTAAGGTGGTGGAATTTGACAGTAAAGCCGCTTGAAGAATTCGGGATCGACTAAAAACAGGAACGAAAAGGAACGGTGCGGGAGGAATGAAAAGTAAAGGCGGGAACGCGTACCAAAATGGCAACGACATAGGCCTACTAAAAAGGGGAACTCTGGACGAGGATGCGCGCTACTAAAAAGAAGCACGATGTGCAATCATTCCATCGTTTAGTCTCTTGCTTGGGCACGAGTTCGAGGCTTCGACTACACTACCAAAAGAAGGAACACGACTACTAGAACATTGTCATGCGCGGGAATCATCATGAACTCGTGCGCAAACAAGCTACCAAAAGAAACAGTAACAGTGACATGCCTTCTGGTGGAACTTTCTCTTTCTTAGTACTTGTACCTCCCGCACCGTGCCATTCCTTTCCGTTCCCGTTTTTAGTCGATCCTGAAAAATTCCGTGTAGCCTCGAAATCGGAAGATTCGGGGTGCCGAGAATTCTCTTGATTGTCTGCACCAGGGCTTTCTAATATACAGTCTTTTCCAACCCCCAACGATAGTTAGTGAAAGCTACCACGTCGTTACCTCCCTAGGCGCCTAGGGTGCCCAAGCCTAAACACTGTAAGAAGTTTAATAACTGATAACACATGTTTATGACACCTTTAAGTGTTATATTTTGAAACAGAACTTCTGTTACGCCCCTCTTGATTGTTCTGTTTCACGAATAGATGGCGTTTGAAAAGGTCATAAGAAATATACTGTCATTAGGTCATACACAAAATGCACAATCATGCATTATCTGTTATCAAACTTCTGAGAGTGTTGTAGTCTCTAAAGTTCGTGGCTGCGAATGTGTCCTTCCACTCCGGAGGTATATCTGTAGCTTAGGTGCCGCAGGTCATTGTCGTAGGTGCGACGGAGCGTATTCTAATGCAGAAACGGACGATCAGGATTTTCGGCCGGATTTTCTGCACGTCCATAATTTGAAAAATCTCAGCTCTTCATTTGAAATCGATGACGGTGCCTAAAAGCCGAGCAGAAATTCTCCCAACCCTGATCGTCTGTCCAAACCGTAAGTGCTTGTCAACTTGATGATGAATGCGGCTAAATCCGGCCGGATTGAAAATCCGGCCAGAAATCCTGGTTATCTGTTTCTCTGTGACTGATGCCTTCGTTGACAAAAGACATTTCAACCCGTGACATGCGCGGGGAATGGCGGCTGTTTGTGGTCGATAATCGATATGCCTATTGTACTGAGCGGGCACACACGACATAAATCATGGAAATCATGTCAAAACAATTTAAACGCACGATTATTATTGGCGTGTGCATATCGTCTGTAAAGCGTATTTACTTAAAGGATCTGTCGTGTCTATAATGCTAATGCAACCTATTCCCGTATATTACATTCATTAATTCTTAATCCTGGAGACTAAAATTTGTATAGTTACAGTCTATCCCCGGTAATGACACCTCGCTAATCTTTGCACTTGCCACAGTTTACGATATTCCATGCGCATTATGCATCCAACGAGTGTTCGCGTATCATGCTATCAGGCCCGTATCCAGGAGTTTATTTCGGGGGGGGGGGGGGGGGGGGGTGCCTGCTGGTCGGACAAAAAAGTACAAAAAACACATAGATCAGAGGCGAAGCCTATAAAAATCGTTATTTTTGTATGTTTCGGGGGAGAGGGGGGTCAATCCCCCCCCCCCCTGGATACGACCTTGCATGCTAATGATGCTTGAAACACGTTATCTGAATTTTCTCGAGTTTTTGCTCAAAGTGAATGCGTCTGGGAAAATGCTTAAAACAGCCAAAGCCGTGGCTTAATAGGTACGGAAGGTCCCTTAAGCGATTGGTCTCCCGGACGAAGTGTCAACCTCGATATTAGGAATGTTTCGCGATGACGTAACCTTAAAAGGAGGAATTACTCAACTTCACGTTTTAAGTGGTTAGAAATACGACCCTCAAGTTGCTGTAAATCCTCAGCAAATTGTTTAGAGGATCATTTATTATCGGGGTTGACCCCTGATAAGACCCTCCTATTCAAATCCTAGGAGCAACCGTCCAAATTCTTAACAACCCTAGTGTGGAACAAATGATACTTGTGACGAAGGTGTTCCGGAAACATTGTTATACCCCGGGATAGAAAAATTATACTGCGGAAGTTAACATGAGAAGCGGGTGTTTTTTAGATCCGAAGAAGTTTAGCTAAACGGCTTAGTCGTGGAGAATCCCCAAGTATTAGTTTTGTAATTCTCATCGATCTCAGTTGCGTTGTCCAGGTCGAATACAAAGTTTACACTACAGATTTCGGGGCAAGGTATTGTAGGCAGAAAAGACGGATAGAGACTAGTGGCTTAGGAAATAGGCCGTTTCCTCCAAAAACATAACGCCACCTGTCTTCATTAGGTAGTTTACTACACAGAAAGGGGAAGTCGTCCCGCAGTAGTCTTCAAACTAATTTGCTTCGAAAGAATGCGGGGTCTAATAAAATGCTCGGAATTCGAAAACTGGGGGGGGGGGAGGGGGACCTTTTTGAAAGGACATATTTGGAGCAAATGTTATGAAGACAATCCCGTGATCCTGAAGTGTAAAAGCTGACCGTTAATCGCAGAAAAAGAGTTCTTATAAGGATTATACTGTCAGAAGTTTCGTAAAGTTTTGCACGAAATATTATGTATAACAAGCTTTGCTAAGAAGAACAAAAAAAAAACAGCAAAAAAAGCAACTACTGACTTTATTCTTTATCGTCATGATGTCGGAAAACTCAGCAGATGCTTTTTGGCGGTTTTTCGGCTCTTCCTGATTTTAACGCTTATTGTGCATAACATTTTGAAACACAACGGACAACATCCGAAGTGTTATACGTTACGCATTATCTGTTGCAACCGCGCATCCTTGTGTTATCTGTTATGAAACTTCTGACAGTCTAGAAGAATATGAGTAGGCATAGGCTGTGGATTTCTCTCTTGGATTTCTTTTTTGTCAAAACGCGACCCACGGGCTTTTTTGGTTCTATCCATCGCTACATTTATGTAAGTAAGTAAACTTTGTTAACGATCATGGTTCTGAAGTACATATGCTGGGGAACAAAGAAGGAAGATAAAATCTAATGAAACAGCTTCAAATGAAGACACAGAAAACATTTAGTTCAGCGTTCAAATCTTAAGTAGGCTACAACATACCTCAAGCAGTCAATGGAGCATCGAGAGCGATTGTTGGAGTAAGGGTTCCCTCCTTTTGGTGTAAATGTTGTGTTTGTGAGTGTTATTTCGTGTTTATGTTATTTTCCTGCCATGGCCTCACGGGCTTTTTGGAAATAAGTTCATTCATTCATTCATTGATGTTTGAAAGAGTCAAGTCATGCTCACAGAAGTAAAAAAAACAAGTAAAAGGCAGATTTGTATCATTCGCAGCACAAGCTGGAAAGGTATACCACATATACCACATAGCAAGGAATCAAAGCCTCGTTTTCCTAATTCTTAGCAATTAAGATTGATTGATTGATTGATTGAGAAGGAAGAAGTAGTATTTAACAAAAGAAAAGAAATAAACTAGGCTACAAAACAGGCTTTCGAATTCCATTCTTCTGAGAAGTGTGGGCAAACTGGGGGATCGACTAAAACCAGGAAGGGAAGGGAACGCGAGAAAAGCAGGAAGGCATACTAGAACGAAGAAGGGCATACTAAAACGAGGAAGGCTGTCGCCAGAATTCACCGCACCGTTCCCTTCCTCTATCTAGTATTCTTTGAGAGGTCGGCAACTATAAGATGGTGAACTTTGAATTTAAAATCCGAGGATTTTAGTTGCCTACCGTAAGAACGAGAAACGAAAAGGTGAATTATAATTTTTATAGTTGCCGACCCCCCGCTGGCCTCGGAGGATTTTTGTCGCCTACCGTCAGAACGAGAAATGAAAAGGTGAATTACAATTTGTATAGTTGCCGACCCCTCACTGAACTTAATGCCTACCCATGTCAGGATACTAAAACGAGGAAGGGAAGGTGAACTTTGAATTTGAAAAGTTGCTGACCCCTCAACGAATACTAAATCCCGCAAACTGGGGTGTCGACAGAAGTGTCGCAGTCTGGAGCAGAAACTTGTCATGCTTAAAAAAAAAACTTCTCAAATCTTTCTCATCACCCTCCGTAAAGATGTCCCAGAAAGGATTTGAGGCGGTACCACCGCATCATAGATCTCGAGACTATTGATTTCGGAACCAGTCGGAAAGGACTATTAATTTGCCGATACATCAGCGTCACTACTATGTACATCTCGTCATGCTGGTCCCGAGTACATGATGTTTTTCATGAAATTTTCAGACCCAGTTAGAAATTATGTCTAAATTTTGTGGTTTATACTGTCTTTATCTTGTGTTGTTTTTCGTTGTTCTCTTCAATCCGCTACCTCCTTGTGTATTTGGTGGGTTACAAATAAAATATATATATACGACACGGCATTCAAGAAGGACGGATATATGAATACCTTAGTTGACCTTGCAATTATTTCGTAGGTGTTGGCTTTTCAACTATGATCATCGTTTTCTTCTTGGACATCTACTACTGTATTATCATCGCTTGGACCTTGTTTTACCTCATTCAGACCTTCATTAGTATACCGAATCTACCGTGGGAGGACTGTGGTAAGTTATATGTATATATTCTTCATATGTATTATAAATTCTTAAAGGACCCCTCTTGCTTGTTCTGCCTTTCATAATATACTTATGTCCCATATGGAATTATAAGCTTCTAAAATCCCCACCTTTCTCCATTGTTTCGTTTGGTAACTACGAATTTTTAGCGCTTTTTCGGCCTTTTCCGAGTTTTCCCGTCACCCAACGAAAAGTTTGCCGGAATCTTCAACGTCCGCTGACAACTCTTTCCTGCATAAGGATGTGATAATCTTCTGTTTGTGACTTCTTTTACTTGCTTAGTTTTCGCACTTTTTTAACCAAGGCACGTTCAGTTTTTAAATGTTTTGCGCCCAGCCGCCGCGTCGGAGAGCAGGAAGGCTGGTTATAGTCGACAAGCGCTAACAAGAGAATCGCTAGTTTCAGGTGGAAAGTAATGGTATTTTCGAAAAAGTTTGTTCTGAACCCTTCATAGGGAAAAGATCATTTCTAGTAAGAGTTGTGCTTTAACAGCTTTCATATATGCATCATCAGTCAAAATCAAGAAACTTGGTCTCGGATTTTTATTCTCCATATGTGTTGCAAATTCTTATATAGTTGTGTATATGGCCACTGGCTTCTAAATACACGTATATATATATATATTTTTCATATAAGCAGAAAATACTTTGTCCAGATTTTTGTGAGGATTTTCGGGCTTGCGAAAACGTCGTGTCTGTTTTTTTCTCGGCTGCGAGATTTTTCGCAGCAAATAAATAGAAAAAGCACGATATTAAGCTCCATTTTTTAATCTTTGTTTCATCTCATACACAACATTGTTGTCGAAATTGTCACATAGTATAAAAAAAAATAGGATCAATAGGACGTAGGATCACCAATAAATTAACAGGATTAGGGTCTCGGATCCTGTCGTCGAAGTGACAATCCCCAACATCCCTAATCCTCAATATTCCCAACAAGATAGCTTCAGGGGTCTTGTTTCTTGCTTTACATTTACGTTAGGTAGTCTGTGTAGGAGGAATAAATGAAGGAATGAATGAAGCGGAGAGGGGTTCCATGAGCGGATACTTTTTCCGGCAGTCACCCGCGTGTCAACTGCCGTACTGCCAGAGTAAGGCTAGGTGCACAGTGAACGCGAATTTGCCCAGGCGAATTCGGCGTCTCAAGCGCAGAAAATCCGCGTCATCAGGTACAGGTAGCCTATGTATGTTGTCACAAGCTCAGTTTTCTTCGTGTCGCCTCTCATTTCGCAAACCGCGTTCACAAGCATGCCTAGACAAACACAGGCACATGCCCAAGCTAAGCCAGGCATCAACTTGTAGAGCCTAGAACTACTTGCCTGGCCCAAAATCGATGCCTAAGCACTGGTGTGAACACGTGTGCTTAGCTAGGCATGCTTGTGAACGGGGCTTAAGCGGAAAAAAAAGTGTTCTGTCGACACATAGATTAACAGCAAGAATAATCAACGACTTGTAGAGCCTAGAACTACTTGCCTGGCCCAAAATCGGTGCCTAGGCATTGGTGTGAACGGTGATGCTAGGCAAGTGCCTTCGTATCTGTGCTTGGCCAGGCATGCTTCTGAACGGGGCTTAAGCGGAAAAAAATAGCGTTCTGTGGGTACATAGATTAACAACAAGAATAATCGCCTTTTATATATCTAGTATCGCCACCCGTTTAGGTGTTCGTTTTACTTCTTTAGTCGTGTTTTCTGTTTATTTTGTAGTAAGTACTGGTCCACACCGTAAATATTCTTACAGGAGAAAAATTGTGAGAAGTGGAAACACTCAACCGGTTTCACTTCTCTCCCCTATTTTCACTTCAAAATCTCATTATTTTCTCGTGACTTTCTACCACAAATCTTGTGTGCAGCGGATTATTTTACGACCGTTGCTCATGATTTTAAAAATTCCCGAGTGGAAATATTAATAAGACCAAAGGTGTCGATGGGATCCCAAAAATCTAATATTTGATTCAGACAATCGAGTCTTGTCTTCGCCAGATCCAGTCTTGGACAGGCTAATTATCAGAGAAAACCAAGTTCAGAAATACCTCTATAAACCATATCTATTTTGACGATACTAACCGGGACTTCCTGCCGATTTCCGAGCGAACTACTAGCCAGGCAAACAAAAAAAATACAGAAACAAAACCAGCGTATCTCCTTATCCCTATAAAGAACATCTAATCAACTTTGAATAAAAGTTTGACTTAAAAAAAAATCCGGTTACAACCGGATTCCGGAAAAATTATATGTCCCGGTAAAAAAACATCGTCATAAACCGACTCAGCCTCCCTTCTTACCCCTTAATCTGTCATCTACTCGAACTTTTGCTTTTAACAAATTTTCCGGTTTTGGCCGGATTCCGGGCGAACTACTTGTCCGTCAAGAAAATGATTTTCACCATCGTCTTCAGCATGTCTTCCTACCCCTAAATCGAACATCTAATCAACTTCAAATAAAACTTTCACTTTTAACAAACTTTCCGGTTTGGGCCGGATTCCGGGCGAACTACTCGTCCGATGACAAAATGATTTTCCCCATCGTGCTTAGCATGTCTTCTTACCCCATAATCGACTATCAAACTATCAACTCGAAATAAAACATCTAATTTTAACAAACTTTCCGGTTTCGGCCGGATTCCGGGCGTACTACTTATCCTTCGAGAAAATGGTTTTCACCATCGTCTTCAGCATGTCTTCCTACCCCTAAATCGAACATCTAATCAACTTCAAATAAAACTTTTACTTTTAACAAACTTTCCGGTTTTGGCCGGATTCCGGGCGAACTACTCGTCCGATGACAAAATAGTTTTCACCATCGTGCTCAGCATGTCTTCTTACCCCATAATCGACTATCACATTAGCTGTTTCAAAATATTTTGTTTGCCCCTTAATTTAAACCCCCTCCCCCACCCCTAAATGTAGGGCTACATAGCCCATCTACGAACTTGACTGGTCCGACGACCCAACGAATCCTCACACCAAGTTTCATCAAAATATCTCACTCCCTTCGAGAGTTATCGTGCTTACAGACGGACGGACAGACGGACGGACGGACAGACGGACAACTTTTGCGATGTCATAGGTATCCCTCCACTTACGTTTTGGGATCCCAAAAACACTTGACTCTACCGAAAGCTGTCATGTTCGGGTCACGCGATGTGGCGCACTAGTTGATCGTTCCTCGGAGGTCTAATTATCTATCCCTGGTGGTAGTTTCTTGCTATGATTTTTGCAGCACTAGACTGGAAGTGGAAGCGTTCGTATGATGATGACGATTTTACTTGTGACCCGTCATTATAAGTACAAGAAACCGAAGACGGACTAGACACAAGAAAAAACACAGGAAAAAACGAGAGTTAAAAATAATTTACGTAATACAAAAAAAATAATAACTAGCCCAAGAACCGTGACTCAGAACGGTTTCTCACACGTGATCAATATTTGCTTTATGTTTCCGAATATGTCTGCCGAAAGCCGTTCGGGTCGTGCGGCATTGAACATTAGTTGGTCGTTCTGAGGAACTCTTGTTATTACTTTGTTGCTACGAGCTTTATAGCCGGAGACGGGAAGAAGAAGCACTCGTATGTTGTTTGTGAACGTTAACAGAGCCACAAGGAATGAAGACGAGATACGAGGATAAAGAAAATAACGAAAGACAAAAAGATTTGCGAATACAACACAACTAGCCAACGAATCAAGTCACAAGGATCGTCTGCACGGGATCATTTGCGATATGTTTCCGACTATTATTATCGTTATGTGTTGCAGTAAGCTCTTCGATTTGGATTATTTGATTTGCAACGCTAGTTGATCAAACTCAACAGACTTAATTAAATGGTACATATTCTTGTTATTACTTTGTTGCTTTGACCTTTGCAGCCCCAGACTATCTCCCATTTTCCCAATATTGTTTCTATCTGCGTTCCAGGAAAGGTTGGCTTGAATTCTTGTGGCTTTTTTCCAGTCCCCGAGACTTACCGATTCTATTTTCACTGCTTTTGAAGTTTGCCAGAATTGATTGCCAAAAGGGCGTATAACAAAATGAAAATATTTTGGATCCGTCCGTGGGAGAGATTTAATATTTGCGGACGCAGAGTAGAACTGAGTTTGGGTAGGGAGTGACGTTGTGAACTGTAACTCAGCCTGACGAGGACCCTTGCCAAGAAGGGCCGAAATATCGCTGATGAAGAATCATAGCTGACGTATCCGTTGTAAACATTGTTTGAATAAACTCAGCTCAAACGTTACGTCAGAACCGTCTGCGCATTGAATAAATAACTCACCGTCAAGTTTCTGTTTCTGTTTCATTTTGAACTGTTTTTTTTTACTTTTTAACTAACTTTTATTGTAAACGTTTATTTAAAAAAAAATAAAAAAATACTGATCCTCGTAGTGATAAAAAACACTAAAAAAGAACTAACAATACTCTATATGACTAAGTCCAAAATACGCCAGCGATCCTCAGGAAGAAGGAGTAAGCGTGTCCGTACGACTCAAACTCAACAACTGAAATCCTGTGTCAATCAATCACCGCGATCTTTGGCAGCAGCTGTGGCACCACTTCTGCCTTTCTTCCGCTAGATACCCGGAGAGGCCGGAGATTATGCTTCGGCAAGGAGTATTGACAAAACAGAGGTGTAGAAAGAATAACAAATTATTTAAATCAACTTTTACCTGATGGGTTACCCACTCCCTGGCACTTGTTGCACACCATTTCCCAGCACCAGCAGTGCCGACCCTAAATTGGGGATCGACTAAAAGCATGAAAGGAAAGGCAAGAGAAAAGAAGGAAAGAATACTAAAACCAGGAAGGGCAAACTAAAACGAGGAAAGAATTACCAGGAACCAAGGATTCGAAAAACTGGCAAGCCCTTCCTCTGTTTAGTATCCCGTGACGGGTCGGGAACTTTCATTTGTTAAAGTTCACCTTTTCCTCCTTTTAGTATTCGAAAAAACTGGCAAGCCTTTCCTCTGTTTAGTATCCCGTGAGGGGCCGGCTACTTCCATTTGTTAAAGTTCACCTTTTCCTCCTTTTAGTATTCGAAAAAATTGGCAAGCCTTTCCTAGTATCCCGTGGTGGACTAAAAGGAGGAAAAGGTGAACTTTTACAAGTGTAAGTTGCTCACACCTCACGATACTAAACAGAGGAAAAGCACGGCACAGCTTGCCAGTTTTTTCTAAGACTAAAAGGTGAACTTTTACAAATGTTAGTTACTGACCCCTCACGGGATACTAAACAGAGGAAAGGCTTGCCAGTTTTTTAGAATTCCTAATTTCTTTCCTCGTTTTAGTACTTTCCGTGACAAGCTACTAAAACCAGCAAAGAAATGGTGGACTTGAAATATCTTAGTTGCGGACCCCTCGCTGGACTCGTGATCGCCTACCGACTAGGTACTAAAAGGAGGAAAAGATGAACTTTTACAAATGTATGTTGCCGACCCCTCCCGAGAAACTAAACTGGGGAAAAGCACGGCACAGCGTGCCAGTTTTTTCGAAGACTAAAAGGAGGAACAGGTGAACTGTTACAAATGTAAGTTTCCGACCCCTCACGGGATACTAAACAGAGGAAAGGCTTGCCAGTTTTTCGAATCCTCGATTCCTGGTAATTCTTTCCTCGTTTTAGTTTGCCCTTCCTGGTTTTAGTATTCTTTCCTGCTTTTCTCTTGCCTTTCCTTTCCTGCTTTAGTCGATCCCCATAAATTGGGCGGTTTGTCTTTCAAAGGCTTCTAAATATGCTGATTTTAATGTTCTACACATGTTAAACCGGTGCGTGCAACGGGTACTTGAGGTGGGCTACTCTAAAATCGAGAGTGGGCAGTCCCTCGCTTTTACCAGCCGTTCTTGCAAGTAGTCGAGTGCACGATGAACCAATCAAAGATAACTTTTTTCAAGAATTTATTGTTTGTTACAAACATTATACTGATGCTATTACTAGTAATATTCCTTTTTGTGTTTCTTTTAAAAGTGAATCAAAATTAAAAAAAAGTGAAAAGAAATGTAAATTGGCGCCTTGCTCGAGTAACCCTCCTATGTCTTCAGTGGTGACATAATAATAATAATAATAATAAATTATTGGAAAAAGCCTAATACGGCCAAACAACAGACGCCTGAAGTGCCACCAACAATTTATACCACTAAAAATGAAAACACAAACTTTTTTCTTCTTTTCATTGCATTATACAAGAAAAAAACGACCTCAAGACACTACCAACCATCGCAAGTAAACTTAATGAAGGTAGCTCTTTGCACTGTCCTAGAAGGTGGTCAGTGGTATCTTGCCCAGTGCAACAAGAGTAACCCTCCTGTCGTCAGTGGTGACAGACATATTGCTCCCAAGATTGCTCCAGGCCTTTCTAGACCCGCTCAACAAGTGTTCCTTATCGTCGGTTTCCATGCGGCTTTTTATGAGGATGTTTTAAATTCTGCCCCCATCGACAATATTTTGTTCCCATAGTGAAATTTGACGGTTGTTTAGAGAGGAAATTGTCTGACGTGTTGGATAGTTTCGAGGGGTGGAACAGTTGCTGATGCAAGGTTTATTTGTAGAGACTACCCTCAAATTTGTTTATGTCGTGGTGGTCCCTGAGATGGCGGTTTATGTCTAGTCTGTTGTGAAGTTTGCTTGAAAAAAATAAGATAAATATGTAAGTAGTCCAGTGGCCATCCAGAAGCTAAACAAACAAATAAATAAATATAATGCTGATAAATTCGCAAAAAAGTAAATTTAGAGACAAATCTGGGTAAGAGAAATCAAACTGAACCGAAGTTCTCTACGGAATATTTAGACCGAAAGCATATCGTCCAGATGAATGCTATCTATATACAGCTTTTTACTGGAGTGTTCATTTATGGACAATCCACTCTTGCGGCCGAGATGGCCGGTTTCCGGTGTTCGGTTTTCACCGTTTTTTTCTGGAGTTCATAACCCGTGAATAATGAAAGGTATCAAGTTGAAACTTGGTTTGCTTGTGCTGATGTGCTCTGGTTTTGCCTTTCGGGGATCCTACCCCCCCCCCCCGTCCATGGGCGCAGCTGGGCCCAAATTGCCCATGAGTCAAGTTTGTAACTGGTGAATGGTATCAAATCCGAATTTGGTACACTTGTGAATATATCGTCCAGATGTGCACCTTGATGGGTCCGGACCCCTCCTCCTCCACCCGACACCCTCCAGAGATGTGTCATTTTTTTTTTACTTTTTCACTCCACGTTTGAGCGCTTGCGCACTTGTTTTAATTCGTTGCCTGTCCCCTCACCGACGACATTGTCTGGTACGGAGTTCCACGGAACGGCCACGCTGTTCCCGAATGCCCAACGGTGGACATCTTTGTCGGAAATTAGTTGCCCGGTTTTGAAACGATGGCCCCTTAGCTGCGTAGTTTCCTTGGACACAACGAAGTTCTCAGCCGGAGGGTTGTCGTAGGCGACATGGCACGACTTTTGCATCTCAATCGTATCTCCCCGGTGCAACCCGTAGGCCAATGTAGGAATTCAGTTTTAAGAAAGAATATAACCTAAACTGTAAAAAGTTTATCCGAGAAAGGATTAAAGTTAACTGCAGTATTTCCTACTGGGATTAAACTTATCTCTACTGGGATAATATTAATCCGAATAGAAATAATCTTATCCCAGTATAGACAATATTAACCCCAGTAGCAAATACTGCAAGTTTTTGGTTTGCAGTGTACTATTAGTCTATAGGAACCTATCCCTATAAGCTGCTACGGAGAAGAACCAATTAAAATGAAAATTCCATTTTTCTTTTGGCAACCTCCAATTTCCCAAAATATTTTCCACTCAGGATCAGGTCCCACGTGTTGCTTCTATAGATCTGATTGTTCAGAAATACGGTTCATGCAAATTTGTCCATGTTTCTCATCAAAACCAAGGGGTGAGAGGGACTGTAATCTTTGAGATACCCAGCTGAGTTTTAAAGGAGTCGCGTACATGTTAGAATATTGGATAGAGAATTTATCTGCCGCGGCTTGTGCTTTAAGTGTGTGCCCGAAGGCATGTTTCTTTAACTGCATGAGTATAAATCGCTAATCTTACGGGCCATAAAGTTTTTTTTTTCTTCTAGTTTTTGACTGTCTAGACGATTCTGAAAGTGGTTCTTATCTAATAAGGATAATGTTACGTATATACCATCATAAAAAGGCGGATATCTCGGAGGGAATAATCGGACTGAGCAGAGTTGTAAATTTTATCGCTATAGGCTACATTTGAATTTATTGACCGTTTTTAGCTAAAGGCTATCCAAACTTATATCCAAACCTTTTCTTTTTCTTTTCTTTCTATTTCCTTTTCTTGGGACAGTTGAATGAATATCAATCCCTAGAACAAGAGTCTGAAATACCAGGAATTGAAATTGATTCAGATCAACGGATGACATGCGATTTTATCATTTTAAATACGTACAATAACATGTTATGGTCGCGCTGAAGCACTTGAACCATTCTGTCAATCGTCAAATTCTAAGTCGTGTGTTTAATGCACTGGTACAACCCCACTTCTTGTATATTTCAGCATATTGGGAGAACCTTACCGGAGCAAAGAGAAGAAGGAGAGGACTATTATTATAAATTGGGAAGATATCTGCTTGGGTTACCACAGTCGCATTCAGATCCCGATGCCACGCGCGATTTCGGAATTATTGACCTAAACATAAAGTATGAGGGAGTAGAAAGGCACACCTCGTACTATTTACTCTTTGCGTTCCAATATTCAAAACTATTTGAATACTGTAAAACTAGACTGAAACCATTACCAATTATTGTTCTTTATTCGCAGATGATTCGTTTTTTGTTTTGTTTTTTTATAACTACTTTATTTCAGTCCGTAAGACCATAACAACAACAAACAAACTTACACTAAAACATACATTGAACAAAATTACAAAACAAAACAAAAACGCGGGGAATCCTCAAATGGAGTCCTCGGGGAACGGCGAGAATACGCATATAGCAACATTAGCTTTGCGGCGCAGCTCCTTCAGGGTAGCAACTCTTTTCTCAACCACTGCACGACTGACGCTGCATCGCCTAACCAAACGGAAAAATTTTCGAAAACCCGCGTTGTATACAGTAGAGGTATGCTTATTTGAACACTTTTTTAACTGTTCCACTACCTTGGCTTTCTTACTTGCATATAAAAAAGTAAAACGGAAAAGAAAAATAACAATCTTGATATCAGCCAACAGCCAACTATTTCAGGGTTATCCTGGCACAAACTCGAAGCAGAAATTCTATTAAATTTCTTTGATTTCGAATTTATTAAAAAGGTCCTTCCTCTTTTGAAGGCATCTGACGGTTCGGACCGCCATCTTCTCCATTGAAGGTGCGTTCCTCCCGGCAAACTTTTCAAATTATAAAAAACAAAACAGAGGTGTCAGCTGAGTCACTTTCATAGGTGGATGGTGAATTAGCAAAATATTCAAAAAGTGACAAAAGCGTGAGTGATTATTACTAGTATTTATACGAAAAAATGCCTTGTTTGGGTTTTTGTTTTATCTTCGGCGATCGTTCACTGTTAGCAAACGTTCACATAAGCATACCTCTACTGTACAACTTGCAAAGCGGACAAAGACCGAGCATGTGCAGAGGTGACCGAGGAGGAGACCACGTCAAGAGTAAAAAATTGGTAACAGTAAGTTTTGAAAAGGCGGACCTTTACAGGCTCGTCTACTGCACCAAACTTCCAAACAAAAGCATTAGCTATTTTCGAGTAGCTTTTAGCTAGAGCAGTAATATGAGAATCATCATTTAGATCCTTTCTATTGTTAATGGCTGGAATTATTCTAATGGCAGGAGTTTAGGATTCCCGGCGTCGCGGGCAAAAGTACTGACAGGCGATCAGCAAAGGGATTTACCGTACATGCTCTTCGAATCTCTGACAGATTCGGTAACATTTTCTGCACTGCACCCCTCCCCCTCCATCTACTACAAAAATGCACGCCCCTTCTTACTTTTTTAGTCTCTTTTTATTTAAGGCTATGTTATAATTTTGTTTTTAGTGTGTTGAATAGTATACGATGGCCTTCTGAGCGCTCAGTGTTCAAATACAGACATTAATGTGCATGCTTTGCAGGTAACTGGTGGAACAGTGAACTGTGTTCCAAGGGAACATCGAACCTAACTGAATTGCAGATACTTCACAATGGATCTCATTTTAACCATACTCGAACACCAGTGGAGGAATATTGGGAGTAAGTAAATAATCCTCTTAGTAATAGTAATATATTTGACGGTGCAAAACGGATAAGTCAGCTAGACTACATTTTATTAGAGCTGTATTTGTTTTTCCACAAGTTCATTCTCCGCTTTGAGCCACTTGAGCCTGAAGAGGACCCTTGCCAAGAAGGGCCGAAATATAGCTCTAATAAAATGTAGCTGACTTATCCGTTTTTCACCGTCAAATTTGATTTGCAGTCAGCTTGGGCTGAAGGAATATCTATTAATAATATAATGCAAAAATCGGCCTCGTCCAAAACGCTTTTCCTTTTTTTTTTCTTTCCTCTGCCGACCGTCGAAATTAGAGGGCTAAGTAGCGAACTCGGCAACCGACCTTCTTACTACTGTACCAGAGCAGTTACCAACCCCTGGAGCCAGGCCCGTATCCAGGAATTTTTATCGGGGGGGGGGGGGGGGGGGGGGGGGCGGTTGCCTGTCGAGGGTGGTTTTTGCCTGCGGCTCGCACAACAAAGTAGAAAAACGACATTGGTCAGAGGGGAAAGCGTACAAAAATGAGTATTTGTGTATTTTTCGGGGGGGGGGGGGGGGGGGGGGGGGGGTCAACCCCCTAACCCCCCCCCCCCCCCCTCCCCCCGGGATACAGCCTTGCCTGGAGTCCCTGTATTTTTGACGTTACTTGACTTTAAAGGGCCTGTCCTGCCTATAATGCCAATAAAACCTACTTCCGGAACTGCATTAACTGTTAAACCGGTGACCCAAATTTCATATGAATTTATTTCCAAAAAGCCCGTGTGGTCATGGTAGGAAAACAAAATGAACACAAAATAACACTTAAAAACACAATATTTACACCACAAGGAGGGAACCCTTACTCCAAAAAACTCTCCTGATGCTCCAAAGCCTGCTTGAGTAATCGAAGATCACCAAAAATTCTCTTCTTCCATCCTATCATGCCCAAAAAACCCTTTAAGGACCGTTCAAGCTTCCGTTTACGGCGCAGAATTTCTGAATTATAAGTGCTATCCGCGAATATGTGTGGTAAACTTTCATCCCGCCGGGTGGTAAAAATTAATAGGAACGGGTTCTATTGTTTGTGTTAAAAATTCTACATGACCAATCACAGAAATACATTTCCATCACGTGACTACTGAAGAAGAAAGAGAGAAACGTTTAAGGAGAGATATGTGCTATATAAATGGAGCTGAATGAGCTCCTTGAATGAGAGTCAGTCGTATTAAAATATATTACTAATTGTGTTTGCAAGCTTTTACCTTATCTGGAATAATAAGAGCAATCCTGGCAGGCTCAAAACTATATTGAGAAATATGCACTAGTTCAAATCCAACAGACACGTAGCAACAGATATTATACTGGATTGTTATAAAACCGGTAGAGGCTTATCTAAAATTCCGCATGAAAGTCATCAGAGGTTATGTTCTCTTGGGCAAACTCTTGGTATTCATTGTCAGGCTTACGGCTCTGTTTTCAAAATCTGCGCATACGTGTTCCAAACGTTGGCGAGCGGCTTACAACTTGATTTTCAAGTTGAACGGCTGCACAGGATAACGCTTACAAGGCGAGGTATTTTTATTCATGTTACAACATAAGCGTGAACTTTACGCAATTCATTTAGCTCAACGCATCTACCCACCAAATGCAAAATATCCTCCCTTGTGAACTGGATCCGGTAAAGACACCACACTATTCTTTGCACTTGCCATGATTCACTACTTTCAAGTCCATTATCACCCGACGACTATTCCCCTATTCTGCCAGTGAAGCGGACGACCGGTTATCTAAATTTTACCAATTTTTTCCTAGAAGTCAATTGGCCTGGGAAACAGCCTAAAACAGCCAAAGCCGTGGATAATTTGTTAAAAGCAGAGCTTAGTTCTTAAAGTATTCAGATAGTTTTCAGTACTGGAACACAAACAAGAAATAGTGCGAGCTGTGCTTTCAGTACTATAAATAATTCATGTTTAGGTTTTTTTTTAAAAGCTTGTTGATGCCCCCAAAACCAGTTGTAAAACCATTCAGAGCAAGCTTGGGCTCTCTTGCTTTGCCGCGAACCTCAGAACCGCTATTGTTGTTTGTGTATATGGCCCGTGGGCTTTTGAAATACACTAATCTATCTATCTATCTATAGTGACCATCTGTACCACCAGTAGAAAGCTACAGTCTGACTCGACCAGTAATTAATTCTTTATCATGTTCTGGGGCAGGGGGGTCTGAGAGCCTAGTCAGACTGGGCTCATATGTCCTGGCTTTTTGGGTTGCAAAAGTAGAAAAAAGAACAAGATACAACTAATTCTGAATGTTGTCGTTTCAAATTCAGGAGATCAATTATAGCAAAACAGCATGTATAATTATTTTACAGGAACCCTAATTGACCCCTAATTGCAGTCTGCTCATCAGTCATCATCCCCAAGCTGCCACAAAGTCCAGCAAATCGCACGTACCCCAGGGATTTTCACTTGCTTGTCGAATAGGCCGCGTTGACTGAGCCCAGTGTGACCAAGCTCTGACCTTGCGTAAATTGGTTGATTCTGCTAAACAGATACGTCATCTGGAATTAATGAAGCGATATTTCGGCCCGTCATGGATAGGGCGAGGGGCTGCCCACTCTCCGCCACTTGGTGTACACCATGTTGCGCCACCCATCCGCCACTCTTCCGCCATTCATGCGCCACGCGCGCCACTTATCTTCCACGCGTGCCACCACCCGCCTCTTGCTAAAAAATAGCTATTTTTCGCCACTCCCCGCCACGAGCGCCACTCTTCCGCCAGGCATGCCACCCTTCCGCCACCCGCCCGCCTCTTGCTCAAAATAGCTATTTTCCGCCACGCGCGCCCCCCATCCGCCACCCGGTGTACACCGATTTTGAGAGTGGGCAAGCCCTCAGGCTAGGGTCCCCCTCAAGCTCAAAACTAGAAAAGTTAACCAGTGACGTAAATGCCCAACATCTGCGTCGGCAAGATATTTTGCTGATCTTGACGTCTATTGTTTTAATGCTTTCGGTTCCCGGACCATCTCAAGGGGTTAGTTCGATTGCTGTGGCTTATTAACCAGCTGCGTTCCCGGAGGCTCTTGTTCTTTCACTCCCTCGGAACCTACAGACGTCATGCTTTTGACGTCAAAGCGTTACTTATCCCTTCCATGGTGTGGAATGCCGATTACTGGGATTGAATGAGACGATCAATCTTCCATTCTCGATTGATGGAAAGAGAAGTCCTTCGTTGCCACTAATCGCAAAGGCGCATGAAAAATAGTCGAGGGAAGAGAAGGACCTTTTGTTCTTTCCTTGCCCTGCTTCGATTGTGAAAAGGCTGGTGCAGGCATTTTTTAGAAAGCTGCTTAGGATTAGAATCGGAAGCGTCTGGCGTTTGCGATGTCAAGGTCGCCATCAGATTCCTGAGTTGAAACTAGAGTTGCGTTTTCAGACAACGGTGAGTTTGACACGGAGTTGAACACCAATGTGCAAGAGTCCAACGTCAAACAGAAGCTTTTGTTCATTCCTTATCCTACTTTGACTATGACAAGACTGATGCAGGCATTTTGTAGAAAGCTGCTTCGGTTAGGATTAGAATCGGAAGCGTCTGGCGTTTGCGATGTGGAGATCGCCATCAGATTCCTGTGTTGAAACTAGAGTTTGCGTTTGTTGCGTAGATAGTCATTAAGAGTATCGTGGAAAGCGTGGAAAATATTAAAGTTCGAGAATTCCATAAAAGTCAATAAACAACTCCTTCGCTTGATCATCCTTTTACAAAGGCACGCGTGATTAAGTGAAAATCATTATCCATAGCCTACTTGGTTTGATCGAGTGAATATGGTCATGTGCATTTGGGCCCCTCTTAACCACGCAGTTCTTCCATTTAAACTCTGCCATAAAGTGTTTTCCTTTGGTTTGAGAGAGAGAGAGAGATTTTATTCTTAAAAGGTTTCTGTCACAGTTTGTTCGCCGAATGTGGCTATAGCTTACGTAAAAAGGTCAACAAAGTTAAGAAGGTCAGAAAAAAACATCAAAGGAACTCAGCAGTAATAGTGACCAGTTTTACTGGCTACAGCTCAACAAAAGTTGTCCTTCAACGAGTCACTCTGTAAGGAAAACACCCCCAACAGTCAGTTCCCACAGCTTTGTTGTTCGGCAGCATGACTCTTCCTTGCAGTTCACAGCATAATAAACTAAACATTGTATACATTGTAATGTTTTGTTGGAACTGATTGTACGGGCTAGATTAAAGGGAGACAATAGGAAGCCCCACCCCCAAAAATCGGAAAATGAGAAATCGGAAAGGATAAAGCAGGTAAACAATTATACAGCCAAAGTTATATTAATATCATTTTATTTGTTTCAGATACTATGAAATAAACTATATACGGTTATAGTCTGTACTAGTGTAGTCTAATTTTCTAATTACACCTAGTAAAGTAAGTCTTAGTTCGACGCTGGGGCAATACATTTTTTTCGTAGTTTAGTTTTTATAATCTTAGAAGTAAAAAACAAAGGATGAACAGTGCTTTTTCACCATTTCGCTCATCAAATTTAAAATGGTCACAAAGATATCGATATCGATGGATCATTTCGGAAGTGAACGGATGTCGCTAGCATGGATACCTATATGGCGTTTGAAGATAAAAAATGTCAAACCAACTCAGACTTGCTGGATCGTGCTTTTCATGTCAGCCGGTTCCTGCAGATTCTTTACTCTTTCTCTGGTTTCCTAGAAAATCATAAGCACATCCAGAACTTATTTCCATTCCAATATCCGTCCTGCGCTAACATTCCCCATTCAGTCGTAAATGATATGAAAGGAATTCCTATCGATCTTTGACAGCGGAATTCATTTGCAGATTGTCGGGTGTGGACGCCTGATATTTCCTTTTATCTCCCCGTATTCAAACATGGTTGATGATCTGTTTGTTCAGGAGTTGAGCTTTGAACTTGCGACAGACGTGAATCGCAAGCAGGGCAAAATAACACTAGGGACTAGCGCCGCCCAATACGCTTTCAGCGTTTGAAGCGAGACAAACTTGCAGGTTTAGAAATTTCTAGTGCAGCTAAGATGCGGTCTGCACCCAGTCTGCAGTGTGCAGACATCGAGGAACCAGGCGAGGATGGATCTATTTTCTTCTGTGTTCAGAACATCATGAAGCTATCGGAGCCAGCGCTGGTGCACAACTCATTAGTTGCGTTTTCGGAGATTTAATGGTATCTGTTACCACAGTAACTGGATCTGCAACACTCTTGATGACTATCTCTCCCTTCCGATGCAGAATCTCCGGGTACCTGCAGAAGAAAGGAAGAAACGGTGTTACAGCTGCGCTGAATCAGGATTTCAGTCATTGAGTTTGAGTCGTTACGGACACGTTTACTCCTTCTTCCTGAGAATCACTGACATGTTTTCGGCTTATTCATATAGAGCATTAGTCTTTTTTGCAGTAACCGTGGTATCTGATATACGGTTGCTCTGCAAAAACCACAATTACCGAGATTGCGCTTTTCGAAGTCATCCCAAAAGAAAAACTGATATTCAGTCACATCATCTAAGTGCCAAACTTCTTTCCCACCAATTTGACCAAAATTGATGAAAGGGAGATGACTTTTTCCGATACCCCGATCAGTGACCACGGTCAGATCGTGGTATCTGAATATCAGATACCACGATAACTGGACAGATATCAAAATAACTGCAAAACTTCTGGCCGTGGTATCAGATTCCACGATAACTGCAAAACCGACATTCGACCGTGGTATCAGATACCATGGTATCTGCAAAACGCAAATATTGATTTTTAGTAGGGACAGTCTGTATCGCCAGTGGTACTAGTGTCGCTGCTATTCGAGTGTTTGTCACTTCTTTCGAGTTTTATGGTTTATGGTCTCTGATCGCGAGTTGAAACCGATGCCTTTGGCTTACTGATAAAAGACTTGAATACTCTTGGTGAATAGCTCTTCGTGCCAATGTAGAATCGCCGTGTGCCCAGCGAAGAGACAGAAACGTTACGACGTTGTTGATTGATTTACACAGGATTTGAATCAATTTTGAGGGCTTGAAGAAACGATCGGGGTCGATTGCTGGCAGATTGGAATTTCAGCCTGGATTTTTGTCTCCATCGTCAGTTCCATACGGAAAAGTTGTGATTTTTCAACTTAATGAAGAAAATGCAGAAAATCCGGTAGGGGAATCCTGGCCGTGTGTTTGCACTGTTAGCAAGAATGACCGCGAATAGGGCCAATGCTTGAAACCAGTTTTGCCACTGGTCGCAGAATCCTTCAATTTGTCCACGTTTTTGACTTCTCCCAGATTCACAGCCGTGAAAAATTTGTTTCGGGAAATCGCACTCATGACTAAAATCTTGCAGTTCTGTGATGTCGAAGAATTTCGGCCAATTTCAAGGTAGTCACAGGTACTGCTTGAAACCTGTACCTGCCGAAGTATGAGTAAAAGGAGTGGAGCATATTGAAACAGGGATGCACCACTAGTGCGTGGCGATTTAGTCTCAAATAGGCCTAAAACTAGGCTGTTCCTGCCTAAAAACATCTCCTCTCTGTAGTACATGATATGTACAACCTTTTCCTTCCACAAAAGCAACTCAGACACTGATGAAACTGCGCATACGTTCACTTCCTTCTGGCTGTTACTTGCTAGTGTCTAACCCCTTTGCTCACCACCAGGATGCAGTTCGGCTAAGCCTTGATTCTTAAATGACCCGTGAGATCATGCTTTTTTAGATGACAAAATTTGCTATAGTCAATCCGCACGTGAAAGCCGCTAATTCAAACAAAAAAGTATGTGCCAGAAAGTGACGCAGAGGGCATACGGCCACTTTGAAAACTTTAAGGCTTTGGAGTCACGCCATAAAATTCTCCCCCCCCCCCCCCGCCGCCACCCGACATCTGTGCCGTTTATTTAGTTTTGGATATGCCGTTTATTGGATTCTAAGTTGGAGGATGCTCTTGAGCCTCCAGCAAGCCTTGGCAAAGGTCCAGAAACACGATTTAATAGCTGCGTTTTAAGTTTTTTATCTCAATTCTCCTCGTGGCTTTTGTCTCGATTCTCCTTTTTCCGTTTTTTTTTTACTGTTGAGATAAAGCAAATTCTCTTTTTTTCCGTTCGGTCAGAATCGAGAACAGGGAAAGCTTCGCAGTTCTGCAGAATCGATTGTCACTTCTCGATTCACGTTCTCCGTTCTCTTTCCTGATTGGTCAACAAAGGGATAATGTTCAGTTCGTATGAACAGGTATTAGCGGGTGGCTAAATTATTGCTTTTGTCAAAAGCGAGAACTGAACTGAGAAGCGAAAACAGCAAGAATGGTAATTTGTACAAGAATTGAAAAGCGAGAACTGAGAATTCAGATAAAAAACGCAAATAATATATCTTTCGTGCTTTAAGAGCATCAAGTCTTGAATAGCCAATCTAGGATCCAATAGGATCTCTATCTTGGATCTTCGTAGGCGGAAGTGAAAGGAGATGCATGCATTGGATGTTATTTATGGGGGGCCGTGTCAGCTGAAATGAAACAAGAAAAAGGCCGATCGAAAGAAGGTCAAAGGTTAACTTGAGACGGTGGACTAAAAGCCCGTATACAACTTAAAGGACCCCTCGCACAATTTACTATTCAACTTACGCAATTTCAAGCCTATGCCTATCTAAAGGGGGTCCGTTGCAGGTGTGGAAGACATTACGTAACATAAGGCACTACGGAACCATACCTTACGTACCGTATCAATCTAGGAGACTTTTTATCTGCCAACTAGGGGTTTTGTTGTCTTCTATTTTCTGTTTTTTGAATAATTGTTTGCACACGGAAATACACCAAGCCAAGGTATGTGGGGTTAGGCGTTAGGCGTTCTGTGAGAAAATTGTGGTAAGATAATTATCAAATAATTATTGTGCACTACCCTCAACCTTAAATTTTGGTTGTACCAGGGGCGTCATGACTGGGGGGGGGGACGCCCCACCCCCTCCAATGCTGTCGGCCAGTTGGTAAAAAAATAACCGAATCGGCGCGAAGCGCCGCGAGTTTTTGTCAAAACAGTTGATTTTTGTTCATGAAAATTGGTCGATTTGATCGAAAAATAGGTCGAAAATAGTCGGTTTTTATGGCACTTGAGCTTACTCAAGTGCCATATAGCGATTGTAATTTCTGTCCGTCAGTCGGTCTGTCGGTCCCGGTTTTGCTAGTTCGGGCACTTCCAGATAAGCTAGGACGATGAAACTTGGCAGGCATATCAGGGACCGGACCAGCTCAACTTAAAATTAATCATTTCTTCAATCCGACTTTCCCCGGATCCGGGAGTCCGGAAACTATAAAGCAAAAGTGGAGCGAAAAGTAGCAAAAAAAGGGCTGCCCGAATGCGGGAGCGAACCAGGAACCTCTTAGTTATAAGTCCAACGCTCTACCAACTGAGCCACGAGTCCATGTATGAGAGAGCGAATGCGGGAGTACAAACAAAGTGGATAATCTAAACAAATTACATTGTTAGGATAATGGAACTTGTCAGGAATATTGGATGTATTAGGGATCGTATGCGGGAGTATATATTGTTAAAAGATTGACGACCTGATTAACCTGGACATAGTCAAGAGACATACATAATAGTTTGGGCACTTCCACGCAAGCTAGGACGATGAAACTTCGCAGGCATATCAGGGACCCGACCAGACTAAGTTGGAAATAGTCACATGCCCGATCCGACCATCGTGGGGGAGGGGGAAGAATCCGGAAAATAGGGACATTCATCACTTTCGAACGGGTGATCGGATCTTAATGAAACTTGATATCTGGAAAGATCTCGTGTCTCAGATGTCTCATTTCGAGTCCGGACCGGATCCGATGAATCTTGGGGGTGGGTCTTGAGGGGAGTGGAGGGACGGGGAATCCGGAAAAATTTGGAAAAATTAAATATTTTCAGCTTACGAACGGGTCGTCGGATCTTAACGAAATTTGGTATATGGAAGGACCTCATGTCTCAGACGCCGGTGACATTGGGGGGAGTTGGAAGGGGAAACCGGAAATCTTGAAAAACGCTCAGAGTGGAGAGATCCGGATGAAACTTGGTAGAAAGAACAAGCACAAATTCTAGATACCTGACTGACATAACCGGAACAGATCCGCTCACTTTGGGGGAGTTGGGGGGGGGGTCCTAATTTCTAGGGATCCCGCGAGTTCGATGCTTCCTGATGTGCTAGGACAATGAAAATTGGCAAGCATGCCAAGGACCCGACCAGATTAAATAGGAAATAGTCACTTCCCCGATCTGACCATCTGGGGGGGGGGGTGGAGGGACGGGGAAGCCAAAATTGAGGTATTTTTAACTTGCGAACGGTTGGTCGGATCTTGATGAAAGTTGATATTTAGCATGACCTCGTGTCTCAGACGTCCCACTTTAAATCCGGACCGGATCCGATGTCACTGGGGGGGGGGGGGAGCTGGTGGAGGGAACCAGAAATCTTGACAAACGCTTAGAGTGCAGCGATCGGGATGGAACTTATTCGGCCACGGTAGGTGGAGATAGAGTGAGTACCGGAAATCTTGTAGCACGTCTAGGGATCAAACAAATGGATTTATTGGGATGAAAGTTTGAACAGTCATGTGCATTTGCTGCAGACAATCGAGACGATGCCGGAACTGCTCAGAAATGAGTGAAACTAAATATCCTATTTCTATTTCCGAACCGCATTTTTGGATGGCGGGTGTATTTTGTGAGGTTCTCATCTACTTTCTTGTACAGCCTACTCGTACAAGTGCCATATGAGCTCGTAGCTCTTGTTCTGAAAATCAGTCAATTTTTTTTCCAAAATGACATATTTGTTGTTGAAAACAGTCGTTTTTTCTGCAGAAAAGTCGGTAAAAATTACCAGCCAGTCGGTAAATACCTCGTCCCCCCCCCCCCCCCAAACATTTTGGCTAGTAACGCCTCTGGGTTGCACCTTCTACTTGTAAATAAATTTTCCTCAGGTTACTTATCTGTAGTATACTTTAGATATTGTTTGATATTTTTTGTTGTTTCGGGGTCACGCAAGGTAATATTTCTGTTTATTCTTTTATTTTCTTGGTCTCAGTACATGGTCTGATTCTCCATATTCTCTTTTCTTGTTTTTTCTTTAAGTTGCACAGCCTCGCAAGCCCCGCTTTTGTTCTACTATTGAAAAAAAATAATTTTATTTTCAGTAATAGTTTTATTTGAAGTTGATTAGATGTCCGATTTAGGGGCAAGAAGACATGCTGGCTATTTATATGAAACTCATTATCTCCTCGGACAAGTAAATGGTTCTACCACTACTACTAAACTACTACTCTATACCATAAAGAATATCTACGACCCGATGTAGGCTACACCAGCACCACCCAACGGTCGAAAATATACAAACTAAAGCCCGAGGGGTTAGGCATTCCGTGACAATAACATTGTTTACTTTTCTTTCAGTTCGCGTGTCCTGGGAATCACTTCGGGAATTGAAGATCTGGGAGGGATGCAGTGGGAACTTGCCGGATGTTTACTACTAGCCTGGGGTCTTGTATACATCATCATTTGGAAGGGACTGCATCAGAGTGGAAAGGTAAGAGGGGGAATCCCCCGCGCGGTTTTGGGAGCCAGTAGCTGACCAGGTTAGTTGTTCAGGTTCCAGATTAAAGTACAATGTGTTCCAAATTAAAGTACAATTAAAGTACACAGTTATAAATTAAAGTACAATACTTAAAGCACATCTCTTACTGGAAATGATTTTTTGTACTATGAAACGGGTCAGACAAATCGTTTTTCGGAAGTAGGCTACCTTTACTTTCCATCTGAATTTTGTGATTTTCTTGTTAGCGCTTGTTGAATCTATCCAGCCTTCCTGCTCCCCGACGTAGCGGCTGGGCGCAAAACATTTGAAAACTGAACGCGCCTTGGTTAAAAAGTAGAAATATGAAGCAAACAAATGAGATAAAAAACAGAAGATTCTCATATCCTTGTGTGTGAAAGAGTTGTCGGCAGACGCTGAAAGATCCAGGCAAACTTTGCGTTGTTTAACTGGCAAAGCTCGGCACGGCCGAAAAAGCACCAAAGCTCGGAGGCACAAGAATAAAAGGCAGAATAGGCAAGAGGAGTCGAGTCGATTATCACGACTTGTAAGTTGTGATACTCCTTTAGGCCTATCCAAGCTTTGTGAGGAAAGACGGTTAAATCGAGACCGATCGCATTGTCAAGAATCTAATTATTTCCGCAGCACATGCTGACTGCGTCATGTCTGTTGGTGCTAAACTGATTGGTCTATTCAGCTTAATTTTTTTTCCGCGACGGCTCTGTCCTTAATGGAAAGGGCCATCTTAATAAATATCTTTAATTTTTCTTAGCAGCTCTTGATAATTAGTCGCTAGCGTTGGATCGTCATACAACACGCTATATGACATTTGATTTGATATGATAAATTAATCACCAACTATATCAGCTAAGAGCGACTAAGCTTAGTAGTGAGGCTTCATAGCCGTAGGAAAATATTGTTGTTGTTTTCTTTTATTTATTTTATTTATTTAACTTCATAATCCACCTTTACGGCATATCACAAGAAAAAGAAACAAACAAACAAAACGGAAAACACGAACGCTCTCATCACAAGATTCAGCTAAACGCTAACCTCCATCGAATACAGACTTATTCAAAGCGGGAATCGAGATTTGTAGCCAAATCGAGCATATCGCGGCAAGTAAGTGGTTATTACTAGCAATCAACCGCCTCCTGAGAGATTTCCGGGAATTCACCTGAATTTCCAGGAGATTTGACACTTGGAAATCATCAAACATTTCCGTAGCACTGCAGAAAGTAGGAATACTATGTAGAAACCGGAAAGAATTATTGTAGCTTATTTTCAGATCAGAGAAGCACTTAACAGTCGTATTAAAAATAAGTGGTAGCCCATAAACACTTGTACCATACGATCTAAACAAATAAGTATCAGTAGTACATTTTCTGAATTTTCGTCTCAACATATTCCCTCTTGCACACAGAGAACGCATAGCCGAACGCACGTGCGAATCATCGCATAGATACTCGTGGAAAATGTAACCCAGGTAGGTAAACTGGTCGACAAATCAAGCGCTCGACCTGAAAGGAAAACACTAGGAAGGAGAGGTTTTCTGCTCCCTTTTGGACGGAAGCACATACAAAAAGTTTTCCCAGTGTTGAAAATAATATCGTGGTCTTTCCCGTAATCATCACACACCTTTAAGAGCTCATTGAGTGCAGACACACTAGTAGACAATAAAACTAGGTTTTTGTAATGTCGCTTATCGTTTCGTTATGTCGATGGCCCCTGGGCTTTTAAATACACTTATTATTTTTATTATTATAAGGCCTGAGCTGAAACTCTGACCTTGCGAGTCTAGAGTTTCTTACTACCACGCGGAATTCCGGGACAAATTCCGTGTGAAAACAAAAACTGACTTGAGAAACCACGTCGTCAAGATGCATTTGCCATCCAAAAAGTTAAAATGATTTAATTAATTTAAGATAATTAAAATGAATTAATATAACAAATAATAATAGACATTTTACGTAAAGATGTAATGCGTGAGAAAGTAATAAGTACATTTATTGTAACCCGTCGTTTTTAAAAAGCGGAGTAAGCGAAAGAAAAATGAATAGAATTCCCAAAAGACACTAGATTTTCAGTCTTCGGCCAGTCCAAGAAACATCCAAAAGGGTAACACTTGCATATGTTGAATGTTCATTGACCCTGCTTCAGGTTTCACACTGGAAGGGGTTCAAGGGGTTGTTATTCGGACGCGCGGGAAAACCCAAACAAATCAGTTGCTTCACCACACGAGACGGGGGAGGCAGAGATCGTAGAACGGCATTCGGAATTTGTGAGAGGTTTGGTCCTTTAAAAAAAGAAAAGGAAAAGTTAAAGGGAAGCGAAAGAAATTGAAAGAAAACGGTTAGACGCGGTCGGCTTAACCGAGGAAATCAGTTCACTTTCAACCTCGTGGACTACCTCCGAACACCCTTTGGTTGGGTTGACCGCGGGTCAGAATAGTATACTATTCGCTCAAGGAGAAAGCCATGACTTTTTGTGGAATGTAGAGTGAAGCGAAAGCAAATTTGTAAATACTTCTTTTATTCCAACAATGTTTTCAACGGATACGTCAGCTACGATTCTTCATCAGCGATATTTCGGCCTTTCTTGGCAAGGGTCCTCGTCAGGCTGTCAGTCCTCTTGTTCAACTTCGGGGAAGGAAACAAACCTGTCGCTGATGTCGCTGATGAAGAATCGTAGCTGACGTATCCGTTGAAAACATTGTTGGAATAAATGTTTCAAAGTCAGCTTGGGCTCAAAGAATATGTAAATACTTCTTAAGCCTAAAGTGACTTGAAAACGTATATTCATCAGGTTGAAGTTCATCAGGTTGAAGTTGCAGTAGGTAGTTTTGACGTTGAGAAAAATTGACAGCATTAAGTGCTCTGTTTTCTTCTTGCCACAACTGTTTTCCCACTGCGTCCACTTCGTAGTTTCCACTCCAAAATGCTAACACTCTGGACTGTGATCTGATGCCTCCTCAGTTCTCTTGGTTTTGACGAGGACCACGGAAAAACTTGCAGAAACAGGATTCCTGACCAATGAGCTCAGTCGAACACGCATCCCAAATTTTTGGGACAGTAGGGCATACCCCAACTGTCCCCAACATATGTTCACCAGTGTTCAAAGTGCACCAGTGCACACTGTCCTGGATTAAGGGCACAGTTACCGGATACAAAATTTGTAGCCTGCGTGTACGAAAAAGTTGCATGTACTGATATATAATAATAAAGAATACTGTCATTTAATGTGCCTCAGACTGGGCCAATCTTAAGCAGTAAGATCCAGTAGCATCCAGTCTTGCTAGTAGCATGTACTAGAATGCAGTAACACGGTAGCCTTGACATAGAAGCAGACAGTAGCACCAGTTCGTAATGCGTGCTACTTTTTCATACAACTTCATGCTTCTATTTTGAGATGCATTCTTCATCGGGTATAATCCCATAAGAAATCTGGTGAACTCAAAATTTGTTTTACGAACAGATTTGTATGGGGGGGGGGTACCCTTGGTCCAGGAGATGCCCTAACGTTGGAGCACTCTGCCCTTAAATTGAGGATTTGTGTATGACGAATGAGCTCCTTGAAAGCAATGAGTGGGTGCCTAACCTGCCTCGAAAAGGTCCAGACATGGCGAATGCAAAAATCAGCGTAATACTTTTAGTGCTGAGAAAAATGGCTAAAAATGGCGTAGCAAGTTCTTAAAGTACAACTCGCACTATTTACTGTTTATGTTCCAATATTCAAGGATATCTGAAAACTGTAAAGCTAGGCTCTTTAAAAAAAAACGTCCAAGGCCTTGCCTGTTTTAACCCTTTTCCCAGGCCCACGGACTTCTAGCAAGATCTCGGCAAAATTCAGAAAACCGGTTTAATGCAGCAGTAGCATGATACGCGAACACTCGTCCGTCAACATGGAAACTAGTTGATTTCGGCAAGTGCAAAGAGGATGATGTGTTCTTAAGGCCGATTCACAACGGGTTTTAGCTAATACTCGATACCAGCCAGTTGCGGAAGTTGCTCTGAGACCGAGAATTAGCTGGGTTTCTGCCGTTCGCAATTGATCTTGGTGCCAGTTTTGGACACCAGCTAGTCTCGCACCCAAGTTAATTAAGTTCAACTTTCGAGGGTACTAGCCAATCAAATTATTTTGGAGAATATTGAAGAATCTTCTGATTGGCTAGTTTCGAATCAAGCCTAATAGATAAAATCACACCCACTCCTTGCTGTCTTGAAAACCGAAAGTGAATTTAGGTCATTGCTCTTCGGTCTGTGGTTCAGCTTTAGCCAATCGGAAAATACCTGAGAATTCCCCTAAGTAATGCGATTGGCTAGTATCCTGAAAAGTTGAACTGATTCCATCGTGGGTGCGAGACTAGCTGGTACCCAAAACTGGCTCCAGTATCGATTGTGAAAGGCAGAAACCCAGCTAATTCTCGGTCTCAGAGCGATTTCTGGAACTGGCTGGTACCGAGTATTAGCTAAATGGGCCGTTGGCGGGTTTAGAATGTAACATAAGAAATTTGACTCTCCAGCCTCTAAGAACTAATGAATGATGTTACGGAAATAGGCTGGGTTGGCATTATACCAGGGACCCATAAAATTCCTGTAATGACTCGCCATTCAGGGGGCTTGTCAATAAGAGATTTTTGATGCGCTCTTGACTGAGCGTCAGATAGTTCGAGAAATACCCACGGAGATAAAATACCCGACTATCCAGATAGACAAAATTTTTCGCAGCTGTTGCGCTGAACTAGGAATATTTCTCTGTAATGGAAGAGTATCCTGGATCTTGTGTCCTAGGTTAGGTACCAGGTGGCATGCTGAATAGTCCTGACTTATGCCAACAAGTTTTGTCTATCTGAGCGAGAACGCCGATTCGACGCCAGCGGATTTTTTGGAAACTAGGTGAGGGGCAACATAGCAACATAGAAGCATAGGAAATGACAAGCCCCCTGAATGGCGAGTCATTACAGGAAATTCATGGGTCCCTGATTATACCTACGACAGGTCCTTTAATATCCGAAATGAGAATGGATGAAAGGAAGGATCAGGGGTGAAGCAGTATAGTCGTGAAGAGTGAAGCAGTAATGCATGTCCTTTAAGTGCCCGTATAACGCATAAGTTCACCACGTGACTAGATATGGAACTGAACGGCGCGAAATGCTTTTTCATTTAACTGTAGATGGCGACAACTCCGCGAAGATTAATCCACGCAATGTAGGCACAGAGCTTTAGGCTTCACCATCTCAGTAGAAGTTTGTATTTCTTCTAGTCGTATAAGACCTAGTCAAAACTCGGATCGGCCGACAAAGCGCTGAAAAGTCGTAGTTACAAAACGAATCAATGGCGACCGGTGAGGATTTCAGAAGATTTTAGTTCCATGTAAGGGGAGCTAGGGATAATAATAGAACAAGAATAAGCTTTTTGTGTCAGTATTATTATCCACCCAACGGCACTACGCTGATTTTTCGGTTTTCCCTATTTGACTTTTTCAAGGTGGATCAGGCTCCTGCGGCTATGCAAGTTTGCCCATGTCCAACATCAAACCCAAGGGGAGTGGGTAATTTGCGCGCCTGCTGCCTTCCTTGGATGTGGTAGCCGTTTCTCAGGCTCCCTCTCCGGAATCGAACCCCGATTCCCCGTTATAGCCGGGCGTATTTCTGTCCTATGAGAAATCCAGCTAACTTTTAAAGAATTCACGCATATTAAACTGTTAGGATGGGAGCATATTTACTGCTACTTACCCTTTAACATTCTCACGGTCTTTCCAGTCTAGAAACTTCACTGGGACTTTAATTAAAATGCTTTTGTCAGAACGGAAAATAGCTTCGGAGGACAAAAGTTTACTCCCATGCTCTTGCTGCTATACTTTTCAAGGTCCTCGCACTGTGATGTATCCCTAGCTTGGAAATAAGGGTCTCATTTGACAGGGGGAGATAAGGACTACAGCTGTACAAATAAAGAATGGAGACGCCCTCAAAAGTTTAGTGTATTTTTTTGAAGACGCAGTTAAAGGACACCTGAACAATGAAACCATACTTGAACACACCATGGAGAATGCATTTACAGACATGGACACGGAGAGCATTCTTCTCCTGAGCGTGACGTTTTCAAAATAGGGATGATTGTTTCCGGAGGTTTGCACATGCAGACTCCAAGACAAAAAGCGCAATTCATTCAAATCTTGTACAGCGCTGGCCGGATCGTACTGGAATTTCTTCTAGATATACGTTTGGGCTTATCTGGTTAAAAAATATTCCAGAAGAAGGGTTGATTGGAGACATTTGTTCATTTCTAAAATTGCTCCGTACTTACGTTGCCATAAGGACAGATGCAAAATGGAGCAAAAATCATAGCTTGGAAAGGGTATTTCGTATTTAGATTGGGTTTTCTGCAGGCAATGTTAACGGCGTCATACAGATAGGGATGATACTTGGTACTCTTCATTCAGGTGTCCTTTAACTGTTTTATTGTTGCCATTTGTCTTATTTTTTCTTCTTCTTCTGCTGAAAGAAATGCATCCTGATAACCGCGTTAAACCTGTTCTGGGAATCGCGTTCAGCTTTCCGTTACCACAGCGCAAAGCCATCCGCTTAGTCGATAGCCTTAAACGGATAAGCGAGCTGAGATTACTCTTGCAATATTTCTTTTTTTTTCGTTGATACACTTTGCGTTCAGTAATTTTTATCAACCCAAGAAAAAGATTAGGCTACCTTAAACAACTAAATAAACCAACTACATTATGTGTTGCTCCGGTCTAGAGAAGAAACCAACCCGGCACGGCGTTGGTCCACATCCGTAAATGGATCAATTACACCCTACAGTCGCGTAACTTTTTGGTTACGGTCCCATGGTGTAGACATAGCAGGTACTTAGCATACTTGAGTATGCTAAATTAAACAACTAAATAAACACACTAAAATATGGGTGGATCCGGTCAAGAGAAGAAACCAACTCGGCATGGCGTCACAGCTATAAATGGATCAGTAACACCCTACAGTCGCGTAGCTTTGTGGCTACGATCCAGGTACTTAGCATACTTGAGTATGTTCGTCCAGAAAAGCACAGTAACGGAGTGACTAGGTCTAGCTGCATCTTTGTAATCAGACTTTCAAAATGTATTTTTGACAGTGAAAAGCGGATACGTCAGCTGAATTTTATTGGAGCTATATTTCGGCCCTTCTTTGCAAGGGTCCTCTTCGGGCTCAAAACTGCTCTAGTTGGAAAAACGAACTTGTGGGGAAACAATTTTTCCCACAAGTTCGTTTTTCAGATTCAGCTGACGTATCCGTTTTGCACTATCAAATTGATTCGCAGTCAGCTTGGGCTGAAGGAATTTTTATTTCATAATACATAATACAAAGATCCCAAAGCACCTGCGTGTTTTCTCCGTCACGCCAGTTTTTTTTTTTAATAAGACATTCAGTTTCAGGTTCATGTTCATGTTTTTCGTCTTGATCGTTTTACTCTTCTGTGACGTTACCATGGAAGATGCGGGGATAGGCTCCCCTTCTATGTCACTCAGATTTTTCGAAGCTAATAACTGTCACTTATTTTCAGATTATTTGGTTCTCCGCCATGTTCCCCTACTTCGTCCTGATTATCTTACTCTTCCGAGGCGTTACCCTGGAAGGTGCGGGGGAGGGGCTTCTCTTTTACGTCACTCCTGATTGGTCAAAGTTAATCACCGCTGGTCCTTGGATAGATGGCGCAACGCAAATCTTCTTCGCTTACAGTGTGGGAACTGGAGCCTTGCCAGCACTTGGCTCGTATAACAACTATCACCACAACTGCTACAAGTGAGGGATTTTTATATTAGTTCCGTTTTTGCAGATACCATGGTATCTGATACCACGGTCTAAAGTGGTTTTTGAAGTTACTGTGCGATATCTGATGCCATTTTTTTTTCAAATAATGTATACATCGGATACGTCAACTATGATGCTAATCAGCGATATTTCGGCCCATCTTGGCAAGGCCCGTTTTATAAAATCTTTTGTCCCCACATTTCCAAATTTGGAGATTTAAT